>APFE031025701.1:0-186674 GCA_000404065.3 Pinus taeda
CACGTCAAGAACTCTTCTAGAAGGCTCTAGAAGTGACCACAAGTAACTTTTTAAAGATGAGACTTGCGCCTTTTGACCTTTACAGGGGTACGCACCCTAGCTTTAGTATACAGAGCGTATTACTACGCAGGTCTAATGTATATGGAGTGCGTACACGCAGGAAAGGTAGAGAGAACCTGCGTACCCAGAGATAAACATGTTTTTAAATGACTTTCTCTCTCTTTGAGGTTTTGACATGAAGAGCAGAGGTATGGGGCTTGACAAAGAGGACAATGTGGCTATTGATGAGGCCACATACTGCAGATAGTCAGGGTGACAAAATTCAGTGTAACACTTGGCTTTGTCCTTTGTTTTCTAGTTAAGGGGCACCTTTCCCTTGCTTCAGATTCACAGATCCAAAGTCCCGCTTCTTCTATTTAAAATTTTTCTTGACCTTGATGGCATATCGGTATGCTGTGCCGAGCGAGGAGATGTTCAAGAATTATATTTCTTCCTAGATGTACTTGTACAAGCAACCACGATATTTTAGTATCAAATGCTGGTCTGAATCCTTGATACCCAACTTTGTGTGAAGGGTATGGAAAATATTGGTAAACTTCGACATGTCTTGGTCCCTTCCCTACCGCAGTGTGGTCCACTTTATGTATTGATCCTCATAGCTTCTGACAAGGTAGTACTGTTCCTTGATAGCATCCTAGAATGAATTCCAGGTAGGTGTGGCTGAAAATAGTGAGCCGATATTTTCATCCTTTTGCTCATAGTAGGTTTCCCACCAGTCCTTAACATGGGGGGCTACTTTGAGAAGAGCGAAAACAATCTTTTCTTGACTCGAAAATTCATGAACAGAAAAATAACCCTCTAGCAGATTTAACCATTTATCTATGTCATTTGTGTCTATTTGACCCTTGATTATGGGGATTTCAAAATTAACCTGTACCTTAAAGGGCGTGGCGTTTACAAAGTAGCTACTGGAAGCTGATGCGTCACTTCTGGGTGGCTGCTGAAGGATCTGGGCAAAGTTGTCCATCATAGCATTCCTTTGTCGCTCGAGAGCTTCTTCGACCAAGAATTTGATAGGATCTCCTACCCCCACATCTTTCTTCTCATCTGCCATGGGAGGCCATCGAGATTTGTGAGGCTGGTCTTGCAAAGGTTCAACCAGTTCAAGCCCTAACTCCTTATATCCTGACTTCGTTGGGGACATGCAAAGAAAAATAGAGAAAAAGCAAACTACTCTGATACCACTGATCCGGATTTAAATAGGAATGCAACAAATTACATAGATAACCATAAACATAGATATGCAAAGGAAATAATACTTCATTTCATTATTCTAAAATACTGAAACTTGCTTACAAACAATAATGGAAATAAACCATCTAGGGCGATGGTAGCTTATCTCTGAGAAGAGATGTGGCAGTTACATGCCTCTGAACTATCTTACAATGAGGCTCGAAGGCCTATTTATTGTTGAGAAACAATGGAAAACCCTAAACATCCAAAAACCTAACCCTAGAAAATGAAACGCCAAACTATGGGCCTTGTTTGGGTAAATTGGTACACTAACTTCCCGAGTCGTAACTTTGGCATATGATCTCTGTTTGATGTGCACAATATCTTTTTAGAAATATCTATCCGAGAACTACAACTTTGGGAAGAGCAACATTTGTCCATGGACTCATGTTGCCCCCAGATTTCCCAATAAACGTCGTTCAGGGCCTCAAAATGGCTCTGGAAGTTCAGGACCTGAAAAACTGCTAAAAATAATAAGTTGTGCTATAATTAAGGAAACTAAAAATGTTGAGAGAAACAATGGTGGGGGTTCAAGTGGACTTGGCAAGTGGCCACTAATGTCCATGTGGATCACCTAGCAGCAGTGGAGCACTAAATTTAAGGCCAATTCAATTTGCCTTCAAGCTTTGCATTGAGTGCTTATACAGGAGCACTCTCCTCATGGCTTCCCTCATCCTATTTTGGGAGTGATACTCCCTGATCCTTAGGCTATGTGGCAATGTATTCCACCTTCTCATGCAGGCATGAATGTAGTCATCACCAAAAAATCTCTCCATATACTCGAAATGAGCAATAGCCTGGGCTTGCTTGTCAAAATAGTAAGGGACAACTTGAGGATTGGCTGTAAGGTGTTGGTGGGCATAGATGAGAGCCAAGGGTTCTGCTGGTTCTACTCTAATCATCAAGGGCTCACTCAGCTCTTTTTCCATCATTTTCTGGAGTTCCACTGCCCTCTTCTCTTCATGGCTCATCCAAGAAGCCATATCCATTAGCTGCAAGTCTCCCAATGCAGCATTTGGATCCCATAAATTCATGTCAGTAAATGGCATGTTGTGCAGGTAAAATTCTCCTAGCTTCGCTTTATCCTCAGCTGAAGTGTGATCACATAAATGCATAAATTGGCCATAATCCTGAAGAGGTATTGTGCCCCTCTGGGCCAGTTCCTTAATCTGAAATTGGAGCCACTGATCTTTGAGGTACAGTGCATATGATTTGGCCGACTACCTACACTATAATGCCTCCATTGCCCAGCTGGCCATGTAGGCTAACTGGGCTTCCATTTCCTGTAGCTGCCTTTTCAAAACCAACACTTCATTTTCTGCTTGGGATTCCTTTTCTTGTTGTTGTTTCATCCACTGTTAGTCTGGGGTTCCTTTTCTTATTGCTATCTTTTTGCTGCCTCACTGTCTACCTGGGGTTCCTCTTTCTGTTGTTGTCCTTTTAAGATTGACAGCTCATTTCCTCCTTGAGGTTCCCTTTCTTGTAGCTTTCATTTTTTTCCAGCAATTGAGCTCTTCTGATGCTTTCTGTATCCCTGACCATGCTCAATTATTTTCCCATCTCTCTCAACTTGTTCTCCATGTGCCCAATGTCTTCTATCCCTTTTGATTTTGCAATCTACATCCATGTATGGGTCCAAACTCTTTCCTTTTCCAGCTCGAAGAAAAGAGGCAATACAAGCTTTTATGGGATGATCTTCCCACCTTCCAGAAGGTTGTAGTACGAGCTTAAGTTAGGCTGAGGTCCAGGCTCTGGTATTTCTTTTTCCTTATCTTCCTCCTCAATCTGTTCTTTTGCATTATTTTCAAGTTTTTTTAGTTTCTTTGAGCTTCGCCAATGTCTCCTATAGAGAGGTCTATGCCTCCTGTAGCACTACTTTAGAGTACATTAATTTGATCCTTTCTTTCTAGGTAGAGGTCTTAGGACTTCCTCTCTCGTAAGTGATGGAGATTTTGGAGGTAGATTCCTCCTTTGTTACAGTAGGTGCATCCTCAATGATGATGGGTTCCTTTGAAGGTGGCTGAGGCTTCCCCATCTTGATTTTGGTGCTCTTTCAAGATTTGAAGTAAGATGGTTGTATTTTTATTTTCCCCTTTTGCTTGGCTGGAGTACTAAGTGCAACAAGAATGGCTATTGCTTCTCTTGCTAGTGTCTCAGGAGACACTTCTTCTTGTTGTTTTTCTGCTCCTTCATCTACTATTTTTCCTATTTCTACTGGTTTTGTTTCTACTGTCTTTGACTCTGTTGTCTCCTCTGCTTGTTTAGCTTCTGCCTTTCTTGTGGCAACCTTTTTCTGAGCTGTCTTGGGTTTCTTCTTTTCAGTTCTCGTTCTCTTCTTTTTCTCTAATTTGGTTTTCCATTTTTCCCTTTTTTGTTTTAGGTTCATCCGTGGTGGTGTCATGCTCCTCATCTCTTCTCTGTTTTTTTTATTTTTCTTCTTCCAATTGAATATTATGTGCTTCTTCATGGGTTTCCTTCTCAGGTTCCTCTTTTTGCTCCTCCCCTTCATTGCTAGATGGACTAAGGTCATCAGTGAGAGTTTTTATGTCATTGTCTTTAGTCATGTTCCTAAAAATCTCCCAGGCTATAGGGATTATGTATGTGTGGAGGGTATTCTCCACCAATAATTTAATGAGCCCATGGTGAGCCAGCTGGTCTAGAATCACTACATTCAATTTGGTGCTACATTCTTTCAAGGATTAGAGGAGAAAATATGGAAGACTGAGTTTTGTAGATGCAGGCAGGTCCATGCCATATCTTAATTCATGTAACAGTCTGAAATGATAACCATAAACGATGTTGTATCTCCCTTCGCAGGAAATATAATTCATGATCTGATAGCTGACTGTACACCATGGATAAGGTATACTTGTCCTTCTGATCCCATTCTTATCCTCCATAGGATATTCCTCAGGTTAGAAAAAGGTCTTTTTAGCAACCTATCCTAGTGGTTTCTCTTCTTTGCTTGAGGGGAGCCCAAGTGGAAGACTTGTAATTCTGTTGATGAACTCTGGTGTATGTTCTATGGTTAGACCACTAAAACTGACTGTAGCATGAGTTTTTGAATGGGATCTTAAAGACAATAAAAATTCCTTTGTAACTTCCTCATCATACCCATGAAATTTCTCAAAGAAAGGCATCCAATTTGCCTTGGTAAAGAGGGCTACCACTTCTGGGTGTTCATGCAATTTGGTGGAATTCAGAGGCTCCTTTCTCATAAAACCCCCTATCATGATGTTTAGTGACTACTGGAAATTCTTAGGTGATGAGAAAGGCAACAAATTTTGAAACCCGAAAATAGAGGAACAATTGAGGTTTCTTCTTTCTAGAACCAGAGAGGGTTTTTCATGTTTCCTCTTTTCAACGAAAACAAATTGTAACTTTCCTACCCTTCAAACTTTGTTCTCAATTTTAATTTACTTCTCGGGGTGTTTGAGGAAATCAATATCCTTTTCCTCTCTCTTTTTTTTTTTAAACAGAGAGTAAGACAATGTTTTTCTTTTCACAAAGTAAGTAGACCACCCAATGCAAATTCACTGTTTTATAGGTTTAATTTCCTATGGTTGCATCACTTCTTCATATAGGAGAATACCACGGAGGAGAAAGAGACATACTTTTAGTGCAGAGAGTAAAATGGAGAGACTGTATATATTTAAAAAAAAAACAGGCAGACTTCTGTTCTCACTTTTTCTTTCTTTTTGACTCAATACTCCACTTCAAATCCCACCACCTTTTGTATATATATAACATGTAGAGTGGGTTTTCTGAGCCTACCTTTTTCAAGCTCAAATTTGGCATAAAATACCAAATTTTCCCTCTACAGAGCTGCTCACTGGCCTTCCTATAGAAAGGCTCCTATTGACTGTGTTTTCACTCCTGTAGAGTGTGATAATGCTCTTGTAGAGCTCGATAAGCAGATGGCTTTTGAAACTAATAGAGAGTGACTATTTTGAGGTTATGAAGGTGGTAGGTAAGTTGTTGC
Organism: Pinus taeda; assembly: GCA_000404065.3. Lineage (NCBI taxonomy): Eukaryota > Viridiplantae > Streptophyta > Pinopsida > Pinales > Pinaceae > Pinus > Pinus taeda. Next base: position 5,276 of record APFE031025701.1, read on the forward strand.
AGTCAAGAGCACGATGATGCAAATGAAACAAAGTTGATGAAGGCGTCGACTGCAACATACTTAAGCTTATGGCGTGTTCTGCGGTGACAAGGTGAGGTGGCAGGAAGGGCACATTATCTTCATCCAAACCATTGGTCTCTACTCCAATGCCATTATGATACTTCATGCCACCTGCCCAAAATCACTTCCATCATTCCCGTTATATGCCACCACCACTACTTGTTTTGAGTTTTTCTTCCCAAGTTGGTTGAACACACGTGCCAATTGCACTCACTGAACGTTGTTTGAATTGGACGAGGCTTGTTTGAACTAGACAAGGGTGGCCAGTTAGCTGGCCACCAATTTCATTTAATTGTGACCATCTCAATGGTTCATGCAGTTTCTAAATCATATTCATGCAATAGAGGAACAGGTTTAGTCACTTACCTGTTTGTCACTACCATGCTTTGCATGCTCAGACTTTGGCACTCGGTTCATGGATTGCTGCTACTATTGGTGCTCATGGCTTCCGAACTAGGGACTTGGTTACCTCATGTTGGTGATCTTCTAATCAAGAATGGCTCCTTGCACATTGTATACAATTGTGGTTGCACTGGCCCTGCCTCTGGAGCTTTTTTTTTTAAGGGGATCAGTTGTTACTGGAATCATGTGGGATTTCCTGTAACTGTTTCTCCCTCTAAAATTTCTGGTTGAGGATTGAGCAGGGACTGAAGAGATAGCTAAGGAAGGTTCTGAAGGAAAATAAAAAATAGCTGGCATGCACTAGGTAAGAAACAAGTTAAGGATGCTACTATTTTATTCTTCATCAATTTAAAAAAAAAATAAAAGAAACATAATTTATGTGTTTTCTACGCAGGGAAGAAAGAAGCGAGTGGAAATGCAGTGGTGTAGGTATGGAATGGAGAGTTGGGTGGGTGAATGGTGGTAGGGAGGTCCACAGGTCCTCTGGACAAATTTATAGCCCTCTGATTCTTTTTTAAACTTGATTTCGAGCTCTTTGTGGTTTCTACAGGAGCCTCCTGTAGAATTCACAGAGCTTCCTGTAGGATGCATAATTTCCAGAGCAAGTGAGGCCAAGGCCTAGGAAAAGACAATGGTGATGGAGAATTGATCTATCAAGGGTGCATTAAGCTTGGCCATGTCCTTTCTTTCTTCTGTGACCCTCCTGGAATTTACAATACATTAAAAAGAAGTTAGTTTTTCTGTTTTTTTTGTGTTTTCTTCACTCTCTTTTTTTATGAGACAGTTGGGGCACCTACAAGAGGTTTTCACCCTCACTACCTACCCTGGGTGCCTCCAGGAGGTTTTCACCTAGGGATCTTTTATTCCTTTTTTTCTGTTTTTTTCTTTTTCTATATTTTGTTTTTGTGTGTGTGTATAGGGTGTGGGTGGAGTGGAGACAGAGACTTGCTCCACTACCAACACTGTTTTACTCAGATTCTCAATGAATTCTTGCCTGGAGAGGGGCTTCCTACAGATCTTCAAGCAATGCCCATTGATGAGCATGGGCATGGCTTCTTCATCGATGGTCTGGATCAGAACTAAACCATTGTCATTGCAATTTTCTACTGCGTATGGTCCCAACCATCTTGTCCTCAATTTGCCCTTGAAATCTTTATACCTCGAATCATACAACAATGCCCAATCTCGTTCCTAGAATTGTTTTTCTTTGAGGTGTTTGTCATGCCATATTTTCCTTTGAAGTTCGACTACCTCTGAGTGGAGAAGGGCCTACAATCTCCATTCATCCAATCCATCTATCTGAAGTAACCTTTCCTTTTGCGCATGGCTGAGATCTAGGTCCAACTGAGCTACCATCCTTACTGTGTTATATTCAAATTCTATTGACAGCAAGGCCTTCTTCACATATACCAGCTCATATGGTGTGAATCCTGTGGTGGTTTTCTAGGTGGTGTTATAGGCCTAGGTGGCCTCAACCAAATGATCTGCACAATCTTTTCTGCTGCTGCTCACTAACTTGGTCAAAATTCCTTCCAAATATCTGTTAGTGACTTCCACCTACCCATTTGCTTGCGGATGATAAAGGGTGGAACTTTTGTGCTTAATTTTGTGGTGTGTAAGCAGGTATTCAATCAGATTGGAGATAAACTGACTCCCTTGATCTGTGACTAATTCTCTTGGATAGCCAAACTTGTAGAAGATATTCTCTCTCAAAAACTCAGCTACTTTTTCTTCTGTTACTGCCTTGATCACCTTTGTTTCTGCCCATTTTTGTCAGGTAATCATTTCACACAATAATGTATAATTTTTGTTTTGAAGGAGGGTTGACAAGACCCACAAATTCCATGCCCCACTTCTCAAATGGCTCGAAAGTCACTGGAGGTTGCAGGGGCATCTCATCCCTTGGAGTAGGTTTCCCCATTGTTATCGGGAAAAGTAGTGTCCATTCAGAGCTGCTAGTCCCACTAAGATGGGTAGCTATCTTATAAACAAACAAACTAAAGTCACTTGTGTTTTCCTTTATGAGAAATAGATGAGAGAGAAACAGAGAGTACCAACCTCAGTGTTTCGCTTGGCTCCTTACTTGTTTCCCCTCCCCTTTGACAGAGCTTTGCCACTCTTTCCTTACTTGTCCTACTTCAAAGAACACCTGTAGAGTCAAAGCAGCATAATACCATCAAAGCATAGAGATCTATAACCATAAACAATATAGGATTAGATATATATTAACCATACAAATGCACATATAATACAAGATTCAGAGATATACAAGAATATGGAGGAAAACTCAAATAGATTTATTGATAGAAGTAGGAGAAGAGAGGATTACAACCCATTGATCTAACCCAGCGCCATCCTCCTAGAATGAAAGCCATTTTCACCTCATGAAAAGCTAGATCACCGAACACTATGATGTTCCACAGAGAAACCAACAACACTTCCTTACAAGATACAAAATTCTAGCCTCTGGATCTCTAGGATGAGGGATCCATATATAGATATTTGTAGGTGGATGAGTCAGCTTCTAGGATTTTTATTAGTGTCATTTATCTTATATTTATTGGTTCCACTTGGAGATTTCATGATCTCTTACTCATCCCTGGGAGAATTCAGAGAGGCAAGTGTCAAATGGGTAGTTTCTAGAAGATACTCCGGGTTTCCACCTAGCCAACTGCCTTTGCCATTTGTCTTCTCTCACTCATCGCACCCTACAGAAGGGATTTTCAGTATGCATCACACCCTTTGCATGTAGTAAGTGAGATGCATCGCACCCTTAGCACTGAGCAGTCTGTATGGTCCAGTTTGGACCAGTTCTGAGTAGTTTTCCAAGGAGAACGTCTGGGAGATGATGCAATCAACTGACCTTGTTCCTTTAGGGTGTGTAACAACACTTTTAGGGGCTTAGAAGCCCTTCATTTATGGACATATGAGATTTTGGTTGCATTGCCCAAATATGTCTATAACAGTTGCCCCCAAAGCATGAGGTCGTAAATCTTTTGATGTCGGGTGAAATGCTTTATCATGAGGATCCGAGGTCTTTCAAACTGGAAGGTGACCTATAATAAGATACAATACAATACATTATCTTCATAATATTTTCATGATCTAGCTAAGGTGGGCATTCCCATGCCCAGCTTTATAAATTCATTCTCATGTACATGAGACAGATAATCATCTGTGTGGCAGATTGATGATTCTGGTAGAGCCATCATCCCTTAGCTTGGATGATCATCTGTGCAGCTATGATGTACATTTGATGTCTTTGTTTTCCTGAATATATTGTAGCCCAGATGGATGAAACTAGATCCAGGGTCTTCAAACTCGTTCAATATTCACCTAAAGTACAAGTCAATCCATGTGAAAGGATGTTATGATGTCGAACATGGAAAGACATTGCTTGATTACCAGCCAATGATGTAAGCTATTAACAGGCGTGAGAGAAATCACCGATAATGATGATGACCCTCAAGGTACAACAGTACAATTCACGTGGTGTGAATACATGAGTTGATGTCGAACACCACGCAAAATCTTCCGGTCGAAGGCCATTGATATAAACCTGTCACGAGAAGTGAGAAACTTGCCATTGAGGCATGCAAGCTTCAAAGTACTGAAAGGGTTGTTCCTAAGTCAACTTCTTGGATAATGAGCTGATGTCGAAAAGAAGTGACCTGTCGTAGGAGGGCCTTAATGAATCCCACATCTACGACACAAAATGAAGCAAATGATTTTATGGAGGTGAAAACGATCTGATGGTACAAGGTTCAGGGTGGCGGTCATGAAAGAATGAAGCGTGAAGGTATTGCAGCGGATGAGATATAAGTTGGGTTGGTGAATTCTCTGGGCAACTTCTCTTGAACATATCAATGACACTGAAATGGATTGGTAGCGTTAACCCTAAGAATGGATGGTACGGAGAACCAATGGTGATATGACCGGTGAACGGAATAACCCAACCCGACTCAATCAGGTGATGAAGTGAAAGTTTCATGTTCGAGAGCGACCTGCTACCAATAAAGTTTCTTTAAGTTTCCTTCCCAATTTTTCCCTAGTCATTGCTGACTAGTACCTCTTTATTTTTGTTAAGCTTGAGGAGGATAACATATGCTTGTTCTATAATTTTCCCTTCGGGCAAACCTGTCGCTATGTTTTAACGAGCCTAGCGACAGTGAAACTCACTCTTGTCTGCATGGACAAGTTTGTCGCTATTTTTTTAACGAGTTTAACAACAAAGATAACTCAGTCCTTTTCAATTTTAGAGAGTCTGAAAAGAGACAGAAAGGAAACTCCAGTAATCATTTTTAATAGTATAATCCCTTAAGTCCAAAAAAGTATAAAATAATACGAAAGGGATGAATTTTTAATAGTTTTAACGAGCCGAACAAGACAAGCACTCGACCTTTTTGTGTAATGATCCCTCAAGTCCAAGAAGATTAAAATCTAGAGGAGGGATGACACTTTTGATCGCTTAGATGAGCTGGAGAGGCCAATTTCTCGGCAATCTTTTTATATTTTATGAGTCAAATGAAAAGAGCTTAAAAGAGACTTGTTTTTTGAGGAATGAGTGATGTTTCGGATAGCAGCTGGTTCTAGGTAAGGGTTGGAACTTTTCAATCACGATAGTGTAAAGAAGATGGCTAATAGAATCACTCATCACAGATGTTCCTCAAAAGGGGTAAACAATCAAATGGAGGCATATGATCGGTTAGAAAGCGTGGAGGTGATGATAAGAACATGACCAAGGCTCAAAAGCTGATAATTATGCGATCGCAATGGTTATTTACCGACGAATGGGTTCATTTTTTAATGAGCTTAAACTTTGGGGAAACATTTTCTCATCGATAGGTTTATTTTTTAATGAGCTTGAACTTCACGTAAAATTGCTCATGCCAATCGTATAATAAGGATGTCTCATCGATAGGTTCATTTTTTAGGGAGCTTGCCCCATTCAAAACTTTGCTCTGGAGCCTTTCGTTATGCAAGCTAGGAACGAACAACCTACGAGTTTAAAGGGTTAAGAACCTACAAACTAAGAAAATAAATGGTCTCTTTTCACTTGCATGCAAAAATGTTTGCATGCCCCTAGGTATAACGAAGTAGAGCTTCTAGGTCATGTTGAAGCCCCGAAAATCGGGTCGACAACAAGGGGGATACCCACCCGGTCCGGACCTTGGATAGTAGCTCCTTATCCGTTTGGTATAGCGGGTCCGACTGGGGATGACGGGACCAGTTTCCCGACCTTGGGTGTGTGTGTGTGTGTGTGTAGAGTTTGGACTATGATGATCTAAGGGAAATTTAAAGCAAATCTAATTTAAACTCTTTAAACTTACTCTATGCTATTGTAGTCTAGTAAGAAACAACACATCTAATCTACACTAACCCGGGGTGTATATATTCTATTACGCGATCTAAAAATATTTCGAACCATAACTGGTAATAAATATCATTCAGCTATCATAAGAATAGAAATCATTAAAGATAAACTATTTTGCATGAGAAGTTAGGCAAAAAAATTATGAGCAGCGTATCGCATAATAAGTTATTTATATGTCGAATACAAACAATATGAATCCACTGTACAAAAGTGCCAAATGATAACCATACATTCATATAATGACATATAAACAATTGAAACTATAAATCACTTAAAGAACATAAGCAGAATAGTCAAGAGATAAAAGTACCATTTATGACTGGTTCCACTCATAAGCTTCAAGCAACAATGATTTATCTCTCCTTGTTCTAACATCTACTAAGAGTACAGAAGTGCAACATCAGTAGCATATATCAGACACAAACATTAATAAACCTTGATCCATCCATTCATCAAAACAACCTCTGAGGGCACAAAAGTGCATCTTCTGAGGACGAGTTTTTGACAAATCTTCGGACCCTTCTCTAAATGCATGAGAAGGGTTTAAATACTGCTAACTAATTAACTTAATTACATAAATTTGGGATCCGGTTTTCAAATGACCGTCCCTCTGATAAAGAAAATTATTTCTAAAATTAAATCTAACTTTGAACTATTTCTGTATTTGCTCCTTAGTGCTGTAAGTGTGCAACATTCATCTGAGAAGAGTCGGTTGGTTGCCTTTCCCTTTGTGCGTGTTTATAAAAATAGAAGTAATAAGGGTCGGCACCAAATATCTGATAAACTATTAGATATTTTAGAGAATCTCCCGCTGACTGAGTGTATACTTGGTAATAACTCAAATTTTCGTCAAACTGGATCTGCTTTTGCCATTTCAGTTTTCTATCTTCGCGAATGACTTGATGAGTCAGAAGACTTTACTTTTCATTCCGGGCTTTTCTGTCATGTAAGATCTAGGTATCTTTGTAATCATGTTGCTTTTGTGCGCCTTTGATTCTGAGCTTCAGATGGCCTATCAGTCGTTAGCATCTGCTGAGTGATACCTTGGAACCTGTAGTCCTATCGTATGTGGTTCCTGCTTCTGAAGAAGTCTCTTCTGTGTTCTTTGAGCATCGGCGCTTTCCTCTTTTCCTTAGATGTTTCCTGCAAAACAAATTGCTCCATTTTATCTCCTGTTTTATAGTTTGCGTAAAGGAAAAGAGTAAATGAAAATAAAGATTGATATGAAAGCTTTAGATCTTGTGTTTGTATAATCATGACATTCAAAGCGAACCGAATCTTTGAAAAACGAAAAGTAGCCATTCGTACGATCATTAATTTCTTTTTACAGGCACACACTTAATTCTGATTAATGGACAGCTTTCCTTGAATGTTGTGCTCAGCAAGATTCGCGCTTATCACAGATCGCAGATTTGTATTATAACATCGTGGTATCGCAATATCGGATCATTGCAGATCGCAGATTATGGATCAGAGATCGCAAATCGTAAATTGCAAATCGCGGATATTAGTCATTGCGTCTTACTCTGTGCGGCTGTTGCGATATGCAACGTCGCACATCAGCCGTCGGGGATTTCTCAAGCTTCTCCTTTTAAGAGTGTTTATGGTAAATGCGATGCGATGAATTTAGCATCGCTTCTTCATGGTTTGATATGCTCACAAAAAGAAGTGTTTCCTTTGCTTTGCTGTGATAATATTCTAAGGAAAAAACAAAAATATTCATGGGGATTTTGTTTGAAATTTTTACTAAGGGTCCCCCATTTTCTTGGTGTTGTAGCTTATACCAAACAAAAGAGTGGGGGTTGTTGGTGACCACAACAATGGCGATTCACTGGGAAGAACCAGTTATCTCTGAATTTCTATTGAACTTCAACTTCCGAAACAGAAAAATTTTTGTCAGTCTAAACTTTGTTATGGACAGATATAGTACATTTGTCTTATCCTATCAATGATACTTTATTTCAACATTTCTGTAGTCCATTCATTTGCTTCCTATGGTTTAGCCCTTGTATTTACACCAGCCATTTACTTGGTCCTTTTTTAAAGATAAAATGAGGTCATCTCTACTATGCTGGTCATTTAAAATATGCTCATTTACCATAGGTAGAGCCTCTGCTGCCAGCAGATGTCCATAGCCTCGACAGGGTTACCTGTTATCGAGCAATGATCCTTTATCTTGCTTAAAGCTATCTACAACTTTTTCAGAGAGAAAACCATTTTTATACTTTTTCCTTTTTATTCTCCAAAGAACAATGTCTTGGTTTGGTGGCCAATTTATGACACAGTTATTCACTTGATTTACACTTTTGCTAAACAAGCTAGCTCGTGATGAGACCCCTTGTCTTTTGATTGCAACAATCTTAAGTCGTTGTCCTGTTTTGGTGGACAGTATTGGCAAGGTCAGCAAGTTATAATATCTGTGATCATGATAAGCCGGCTCGTGATGAGACCTCTTATTCTTTGATATACATATTGCTTTCTCGGATTACTTCTCTGAATGCTACGATTTCCTTTAGCAGGGAGGAACCCATTGTTTTTCCTTAAGAAAGTTCTGGACGATAATAATAGAGCTTGAAAAATAGTAGTTTTACAGAGAATACTCATTTTGTAATTGATATCTTTCATTGTGCTGATATAAAACAAGTTTTTCGCCAAAGGTTGCTTTCATAAAATTTTTGAAGTCAGAACTAGTATCATTTCTAGGGTAAAGTTGGACTCTATTCGTCAATAATAAAGATCAGATTCTCGAAAATTTTTACTGTTTGTACAAGTGAAAAATCAAAATCTAACAGAGGATCTGGTGTCCATTTCAACGCGAATTCCTGTAGTAATCATCTACAACTGGTTTTATTTCTAGGAAAGAAGAACAAAAAGCTATCCTACAAAATTTTGGAAGAGTTATCTTCTATGGAAAGTATATTTTCAGGATTTGTCCGTTAACAGGCAAAGAATCCTTTCTACTTGCTAAATCCTGCAACACAAGCGTTGATGGGCCTATGAATTCTACAATCTGAAAAGGACCAAGCCACATTTTCTGGAATTTTGTATGTTTGCCTTTCTCTTTGTGAGCCTTATCCCATTTCAAAACTAGATCTCCCATCTGAAATTTTTTTTCTGGTCATTATGCTTGAGTGAAAAGAGGATTTTATTAGCGCTTGGTGATGAGCATGGGTTTTCCTAGCTTGCTCTCGTTGTTCTTCCAATTTAATTATTCCCATCTGTCTTAGCTGTAAGGAGGAAGTAGATACCTCGTCGATGTATTGTACTAAAGATAAGGAGGGAATCATTAAATGAGTTGGAAGAACCACTTCCTTCCCATAAACTAAGTTAAAGGGAGAAGTGCCGATTGAAGCCTTCTTCGTTATTCTATATGCCCATAAAGCATTTACCAAGGTTTTGTGTCAATTCTTCTGGCTCTGGTCAACTGTCCTTTTAATAATCCTGATTAGGTTTTTATTTGTTGACTCAGCCAATCCGTTTCCTTACGGATAGTAGTTGGACGAATATTTTAGTTTAAACCCTCTTTTAAGTGCGAAATCAGTCATTGCATTTCCAGAAAAATAAGAAGCATTATCAAAAATTAAAGCTGATGGTAATCCAAATCTAGTGATTATAAATTGATCAATGAATTCAATGATATTTTTAGAATTAGCTGTCTTGAGAGGTACCGCTTCTACCCATTTAGTAAAATAATCAGTTGCCATGAGGATATACCTATGCTGCTTAGAAGAGTGAGGAACGATCTCACCTATTATGTCCAAGCCCCATTGACTGAATGGTTGCTCAATGTTTACCGGCTGTAGTGGCATGAACGGTTTCCTTTGTCTCCCTGCAGTAGTTTGGTAGATTTGGCATTTCCTCACGTAACTGTGTGAGTCTTTGAACAGTGTGGGCCAATAATATCCTGCTCGTAAGATCTTGTGTGCGGTGGCATCTCTAGCATAATGTCCGCCTGCAGGTCCATCATGGAGTTCCTGCAAAACCTTTTCGGCTTCAGTTTTCTCGAGACACCTAAGAAGCACAGAATCATAATTTCTTTTAAACAGAACATCATCTACGAGCTGATATTGTTTGGCCTTTAATCTTAGGGCTCTTTTCTTGGTGTGATCCAGGTGAGCTGGAGCATACCCGTTTTTGAGATAATAAATGGTGTTAGCGTATATAGATTCTATATCGTTTAGGCTTACCTCATACATTTGTACTTCCTCTGACGAACTTTCAGGAATATGCGATACTCCAGCCAACATTTTGCAGAATCCTTGGCCTCTCACAATGCTTGCTGGTTTGATTTCAAGGTCGTATTCTTGTAAGGTGGTGATCCAATTCGCTCTTTTTTCACCCACATCTTTCTGTATTAAAATATTTCTTACCGCTGGAAACGGTACTATGACCTTGGTATGGGTTTTAAGTAAGAAAGGTCTGAAATACTTGATCGCTTTGAAAACGGCGTATTCCTGTTTCTCTACGTCTGAATAATTGAGTTCAGCCCCTTGTAAATTAGAGCTAAAGAATGCAATTGGAGCTTCCGCTTTCTCTTGATTCGCTTGAGTTAGAATCGCGACATATGATTTTTCTGAGGCGAATGTGTATAAGATAAAAGATTCTGAAAAATTCGGGGTTGCTAAAGACGGAGCATTAATGATAGCCTGTTTGATCAGATTGAATGCTTCATGTTCGTCCAGACCCCATTTGAAATTTGAATTCTTTTTTATCATGGTTTGCAAAGGAGAAACGATTCTTGAAAAATCCGGGACAAATCTTTTCACCAAAATTGATTTGACCAAGAAAAGATTGCATGGCCTTTTTATTATGAGGCAGGGATATTTCGGAAATTTCTTTGATTCTATCAGGTTCAATGTGAATAACAAATTTTGATACTATGAATCCTAGAAGTTTCCCTTCACTTAATGCAAAAAAATATTTCTTTGGGTTGAGTGAAATCCCATACCTTAAACATCGTTGAAAGATATGTTTTAAGTCTCTGAGATGGTCGCCTCGCTTCTTTGAGTATACTGTTATATCATCCAAATAAATCACTACGGCTTTATTGACTAAACCTTTGAATGTGATGTCCATAGCTCTTTGAAACGTAGCGCCGACATTGATTAAACCAAATGGCATCTTTCGATATGAATATGTGCCCCATTTGGTTCGGAACGTGGTTTTTAGCTGATCATCGGGATGTACCAGCACTTGGTTGTATCCTGAAAATCCATCCAGAAAAGACATTAATTCTGAACCTGCTACTGCCTGTAATATATGCTTCATAGGAGGGAGGGGAAAATTATCTTTTAGACAGGCTTTGTTGAGGTTGCGAAAATCGATGCAGATTCTAATATCTCCGCTTTTCTTTCTAACAGGCACCATATTGGAGACCCACTTAGAATGTCTGACGGGGAAAATTATTCTGGCTTTTAACAACTTATTTAGCTCAGGCTTTATTTGGTTTTCTAGATTGGGGTGGATTTTTCTGAGTTTCTGCTGGACAGGTTTTTCATTGTCGATCATAGGGATGGTATGTTGGATAATGGAAGTGTCGTATGTCTTCAGCTCGTCGTAGTTCCAGGCGAAAACATTTTTGTATTGTCTCAAGAGACGAATGTATGCTAGTTTTTCTTCAGGAGTTAGGCCGTGGCCTAGATTAACGTTTTGTGGTTTATCATCGGTTCCCAGGTTTACTGACTCATAGTTCAGAGTTGAACTGCAGAGCTTAGAATTAGTAGACCTTTTAAACTGACTTTTCAGATCATATAAGTCTTCTAACTTAACCACCGATTTTGGTATAGCATTATCAGTGCTAGTTTTTTGTATTTGTTGATCGTGGTGGTCCTCGTCAATTATTTGATTGGAGTAGGATCCTTCTGAGGTGAGGAAATTTACAATATCAGGATCGTCATTGAATACTCTCCAGTTTGTAATGTTGTCAGGGACGGATGGTTTAAAGATTAATTCTATCGAGAATCTATCTGGGCTAAAATCTTTGGAGGGAATGAGTCTAGAGGCTACGTTGGCTAAAAGGTCTGCGCTCGCGTTTTGAATTCTCGGGATCGAGAAAATATTGAATGCCATGAAATGCTCAGTCAGATCCTGTACTAGAGATTGATAGTGTTTCAAATGACTTGATAGGCAGTGTATGGTGTTACGTACCTGTTTGACTACAATCTCAGAGTCTCCATAAACTTGAAGGTATTTGACGTTCAACCCGATTGCTTTGTATAAGCCTTGCACCAAGGCCTCATATTCTGTTGTATTGTTCATGCAATCAAATTCAAGTCTGCATGTAAGCATTGTCTTGTTTCCTTCTGGACTAATCAGAATGCATCCTGCTCCCGCTCCTTCGCTAGATTTAGAGCCATCAAAGTATAATTTCCAAAACAAAGATGTATTTACAGGTTCTTCTACAAAATTAACGCATTTTGAATTATCAGTTTGGGAAAAATCTTCTACTTGGGATACAACTGAATTTTCTAAGTAAGGTGATGTATGAGCATTGAAATTGCCGAGGAAAGAATCTGTTGAGTAATTGCCTATGATGCTACTGTTATATGCTATCGCTTCATTCTCTCCCTCCAATTCTGTTACTATGTATTTCTGGTGAAATTCTCGTTCAACCTTTATTTGGTTTGGCTTACCATTATATGGTAACCACATGTGAGACCAGTCGATTGAGAAGTATCCACGAAGTTTTTCGGACCAATCCCTGCTGAGAATTAGGCCGTAGAATTAAGGGATATCAGCTACTAGAATGTCGATAACCTGACAAACCTTGGGGTTAGACGACAATCTTATGGTGACTTGATTAAGTTCACCAATCACTTCAACTTGAGACCGATCAAGCTGAACTATGCGTACCGTGGATTTTTGTGGTTGAACGTTTAACTTGGCACATATTGATCTGGGTAAAATATTTGTTTAAGCTCCAGAATCTAATAAAAAATTGTGCACGTTTTTATTGAAGATTTCATAAGTGAGCAAAAAGGGGGGAGTGTGAGATCTTGATCTTCCTCCAATCAAGGCGATGTCATTTGGATCGATCTTATTGGTCGTGTTGATTGGGGGTCTTCCCATGTTGTGTGTAGCTACAGCTGTAGGCAAAGATGTGGTGGGTATGGCGTGTAATTCTTTCATCATTATCTTCTGTTGATGTTTCAATTTGCTCAATCATAAAGAGGATATTAGGCCCTATCTTTCATGTCATCGATAATGTGTATCCATTCATCCGACACTATTAGTGTCTTTGATGAGGTGTTTGATCTGATTGGACTAGGCTAGATGAGTCGGCTTCACGGTTGTTTTCTTTTGTGCGACTTTTTCTTATGTACGGGCTTGCGCCCTTCTGCTTTCGGGGTAGTTTTGAGGATCAAGGTTCGGTTTTTGCTTTCGTGTTTGCTAACCGGGGAAGATGCTTCTTATCTTCTTCTTGTGGAGAGGATGAAATTCCCACATTCCTTGTTAGTTCCACAACCTCTTCATCATCGGTTTGTCCTTCAATGGTTCTCTCCTCTTCTTCCTCTTCTTCGGATTCGATGTTTGAAATAGCGTTGGGGGGTTTCGTATCCATTGAAGGGCCTCTTTTAAAATTTCTATAGGGCTTTTTCGAAGAAGTTTCTGCCACTTGTTTCTTTATGTCGATCATCTCATTGGACATGGTCTTTAATACTTTTTGTAACCCTTCCAAATCGAAAGGGTATTTTGTCTGTTTCTTCTTGGGGTCTTCCTTGAAGGAGATCATTTTAGATTTGCGTTCTTCTATCGTAGATCTCTTCTCTAAAGCTACAACACGTCTCTCCACCGCTATCGCCTCTGTCAGGTTTTCGACTAAGGTTGTTTTATTCGCCCTATCTACAAAGACTGCTAGATTTGATGGTAAGGCTATGATATACCACTCACATCGCACTTCTTCACTAGGTTGGGAAGTAGCGGGGATTTTGTTGAGGATCTTATTGAACCGTAAATTGAAATCTTTGATGGGTTCTTTGGTTTCGGCTTTGAGATTGGATAGGTCACTGATTAACGTTGCCATTGATCTATCATCACCAAATTTGGTGAGGAATTGACTTTGAAAGATGTCCCAGCTTGTTATAGACCTGGAAGGTAATGAAAAGTACGACGACCCGGCTGTTCCTTGCATTGTATAGGGAAAAAGCCGGACCACAGCATCTTCATTGGTAACTCCATTGAGATTGACAGAGAGCATGAAATTGTTAATGTGCTCTTCAGCTAGCATGCCTGTTTCTGGGTTGAACTTGGGTAGCCATTTCTCAAGATGGGGTGGTATTTGGCTCAGCGGTGGAGGCATGAAAACCACTCCAGGATTGTTCCATGGAGCTTGAGCCATTTTTGAGCTACTGGTAATTGCAAGTGTAGGAGATGATCCTTGAGGATTTGAAGATGCAGATAATATGATCTTGGATGATTGGGGAAGAGGGGTTGTGGAAGGTGGATGAGTGATTTGGAATGGAGATGTGGGTGGTTGACTTCGCGGTGAAGGGGTTGAGATGGATGATGTAGATGAAAGAGTTTCACCGTCAGAGTGCAGTGATGTTTTCCTTGCTCTTTTTCTGGCGGGAAGAGGGAGTTCGGTTGGCTGGATGCCAAATTTTCCACTCTTTAACTTGGTCAGGGGATGAGCAGGATTGTATTGCGAAGTCACGCTGCTTTGAGATTTATCAGACCCTATTGAAAAAATAGAAAATCCCTGGAGTTTATGAATAAGAGTTTGAACTTCAAAGGGTTCGATGGTAGGTTGGTCTAAAATATTAGGGTATGTAGCAGCGGTTATTATTCGACCGACTTGGGATTCTGAATTTAAATTTTCTGAGGAAGTCGGAGGAGTTGGTGAGGGTGATTTACTCTCAGAATGGTATTTAGATTTTGATTTAGGTGCCATTCATAGTTGAGGCCCTCCTTCTAGCGCCAAATATGTTGAAGCCCCGAAAATCGGGTCGACAACAAGGGGGATACCCACCCGGTCCGGACCTTGGTTGGCAGCTCCTTATCCGTTTGGTATAGCGGGTCCGACTGGGGATGACGGGACCAGTTTCCCGACCTTGGGTGTGTGTGTGTGTAGAGTTTGGACTATGCTGACCTAAGGGGAATTTAAAGCAAATCTAATTTAGACTCTTTAAACTAACACTATGCTATTGCAGTCTAATAAGAAACAATACATCTAATCTACACTAACCCGGGGTGTATATCTTCCATTATGCGATCTAAAAAGATTTCAAATAATAACTGGTAATAAAGATCATTCAACTATCATAAGAAAAGAAACAGTTTGAGATAAACTACTTTGCGTAAGAAGTTAAGCAAAATAGTTGTGAACAACATATCGCATAATAAGTTACTTATATGTCAGATACAAACAATATGACTCCACTGTACAAAAGTGCCAAATGATAACTCATACATTCATATAATGACATATAATTAACTGAACTATAAATTACTTAAAGAACATAAGCAGAAATAGTCAAGAGATAGAAGTACCATTTATGACTAGTTCCACTCATAAGTTTCAAGCAACAATGATTTATCTCTCCTTGTTCTAACATCTACCAAGAGTACAGAAGTGCAACATCAGTAGCAGATATCAGACACAAACATTAATAAACCTTGATCCATCCATTCATCAAAACCACCTCTGAGGGCGCAAAAGTGCATGTTCTGAGGACGAGTTTTTGACAAATCTCTGGACCCTTCTCTAAATGCATGAGAAGGGTTTAAATAATGCTAACTAATTAACTTGGTTACATAAATTTGGGATCCGGTTTTCAAATGACCGTCCCTCTAATAAAGCAAGTTATTTCTAAAATTAAATCTAACTTTGAACTATTTCTGTATTTTCTCCTTAGTGTTGTGAGTGTGCAGCATTCGTCTGAGAGGAGTCGGTTGGTTGCCTTTCCCTTTGTGCATGTTATAAAAATAGAAGTAACAAGGGTCGACACCACTTTTTTGATAAACTATCAGATATTTTTAGAGAATCTCCCGCTGACTGAATGTATACTTGGTAATAACTCGAAGTTTTCTCAGACTGGATCTGCTTTTGCTATTTTGGTTTTCTGTCTTCGTGAATGACTTGATGAGTCAGAAAACTTTATTTTCCGAGCAATTCTCTGGATTGGAAACTACCTTTGTTCTTCATTCCGGGCTTTTCTGTCGTGTAAGCTTCAGGTATCTTTGTAGTCCTATCGTATGTGGTTCCTACTTCTGAAGAAGTCTCTTCTGTGGCCTCTGAGCATCGGCGCTTTCCTCTTTTCCTTAGATGTTTCCTGCAAAAGAAAAATTACTCTATTTTATCTCCTGTTTTATAGTTTGCGTAAAGGAAAAGAGTAGATGAAAAATAAAGTTGATATGAAAGCTTCAGATCTTGCGTGTGTATAATCATGACATTCAAAGTGAACTGACTCTTCGAAAAATGAAAAGTAGCCATTCGTAAGATCATTAATTTCTTTTCACAGGCGCACACCTAATTCTGATTAAAGGAAAACTTTCCCTTGAATGTTGTGCTGAGCAAGATTTCGCGTTTCATCGCAGATCGCAGATCGCAGATTTGTATTATAGCATTGTGGTATCGTTATATCGGATCATCGCAGATCACACATTGTGGATTAGAGATCGCAAATCGCACATCGCGGATATTAGTCATTGCGTCTTATTCTATGCGGCTGCTGCGATATGCGACGTCGCACATCGGCTGTTGGGGATTTCTTGAGCCTCTCCTATTAAGAGCGCTTACGGTAAATGCGATGCGATGAGTTTAGCATCGCTTCTTCGTGGTTTGATAAGCTTATAAAAAGAAGTGTTTCCTTTGCTTTGCTGCGATAAGATTCTAAGGAAAAAACAAAAATATTCAAGGGGAATTTGATGAATTTTTTACTAAGGGTCCCCCATTTGCTTGGTGTTGTTGCTAATACCAAACAAAGGAGGGGGGTTGTTGGTGACCACAACAGGTTCCAGTGTTCCCACATTAGACACCCCTTAGGCAGATCCTGATCCCAGCAACAGAACCATTTGTTGGCCTATATGGGCCTGACTTAGGTTTGGAAGAGTTATTTAGCCAAACAAATTCCGCAGCTACCGGCCCTTTCGGCAACAGCCCGTGGAGTACTGACTAAGGTCTCACCCGAGGTAGTAGGGGAGGGTGCTGGAACTATGTTTTCACACCCTTGGGATGTCTAGATGTGGTCTGGATGTTTTGCGAACCATTATACAGCCTTGCGCTACTCTGCTTCCACATAGATCTGAGACAAGGATACTTCTCGTTACTAAATACTAGATGATTTATTATAGAGTAGATCTACTTAAAAGGATCTTTAAGCAAACATTTAATCAAGATAACCAATGCGTGTATTTAACAGAAATACAACTTTTCTTTACCTATAACACAAGCATACACATAAATATTCAATACATTAATAGTTCAGATTAACACAATAATTCAGAATAAACTTATCTTTATCTCCACTTTATCATCGATACATCCAGATCCACCCTATGCACTCAGTTGCAGGGGTCCACTTACACAGCTGTAGACTTTACCAGGCCTCTGCGCACACAACTGCAGAGCCTCTATCCACTACTCAATACCCTTGACTCGGACTTATAGATGCTCCAAACTTGTTAGCTCATAAACCCATTACAATTCAGATCATTCCTCATCCAAAACCGACTGACTCTATCCATAGAGGCCTCGCTCTATTTATACGTTTCCTTGGACTGCGATCCATGGGTGGGCTGACTCAACTTACATTTCTTTACATTATTTTTTGGCGAACTACCCTTTGACTCAACTTATTACAAATTACGCTCCGTGCATCCCGTAGAGTCTTTACCCTATATTTACCCAAAATTTCGGGCTTTGTGCCCCATGACCATTACGCGGGGCTTCTGCTACCCAACACGGGGAATTATGTCTCTTTAACAAAATTGGTGCTAGAAGGATGGCCTAATGGAAGGTTCCAATACACACCCTCACACTGAAACTTCCCATGAAGCTAGTAACCAAGCTCGTCTTGCCACCCTTGAGACACCTTCTCATCCCTCTTTTGGTCCACCTTTTCTGAAGCCCCAGTTTGGGGATTCCCAACCTCCCCCACTTGAAGATGGCCCGGGAGAAGAGGAACATCCTCTCTTTGAAGTTACATATGACTAGTTGAGGTCCTTGAATTGTATCACTCATTAGTTCGCCAGGGGTCTGAAGTGCATTCCCTCCACTAGCTCCCTGCCTAACCCACACACCCCCAAGCCGCGTCACACACGTTAAGGAATCTTGGTAAATTATGTACTGCATTTAATTGGGATGATTTTGGGCTATTATGCAAATGTTGTTGAAAGGCCCTCAATCGAGGGGTTCAAATGTCCCTTAACATCTGAAAGAGAAGGCCTTAGGAGCATAATTATAGGGGGAAACAATCAACCACGACGGGGAGAAACTCAGGGAAACGATCAATTTCCTCCTGAAGATACCCCTATTAACAACCAACCTCAGAGGGGGAACACTAAAGTACCCCTAGGAAGGGGATTGGAGATAATATCAAAGACCACATTAAATTTTACAACAACAAGCGGCTTTTGAGGTTCCTTGGGAACCTAAGGAATTTTAGGAATACGAGAAACGTCCGAGACCTAGGGAACTTGAGATTCCCATAGGGTAATGGAAGACAACCTCCCCACACTAGTGGGGGGTTAGGCACAGAAAATGATTCTCAGGGGAATCTCAATAGTCCCCTTTTTCCTCCCTCACCGAGAGAAAATCAACGCTAACCTTGGGCTTGGATAGCTCAATCCATGTTGGGCATATGAGGCCTTATCTATGACTTGCCTCATCGTCGTGAAAACCACCTTCCAAATTTCGACCCCGAAAAGGGAACCTCAACTGATGATAACATTTTAATTTCTACCTAGCCTTGCAAAAGATGAGAGTGCAACATGATGACGTGGCTTGTCTTCTCTTCCCTTACACTTTAAAAAATAAGGCCACAACCTGGTATCAATCGCTGCCTATAGCATCAATTTGAACTTGGGTAGAATTCTGAAAGACATTCCTTGATAATTTTTGGGAAGATAAGACACCTTCCATGCTCCTAACTGAGATTAGTATATTGAAGTGTTGCAAGAAGGAATAGGTGAAAGATTTCAACCAGCAATTCACCACCATCTTAAATAAATTTATGATAGACGTGGATCTTGACGATTCCATCACTATCGACTATTATACTAGATCCCTCCTGTGGGACATCATTTTGTTCATCAAACATGAAGCTAAAATATCCTTAATGGAGAACTTTGCAACAACCCTTGTGGTAGAGAAGGATTTTTTTCCTATAGGAGCTCTCAAGGATGACTCCCGAGAAGACACCAAACCATCCAACAAGAAAAATCAAGCTTTGACTAGTAATTCCACTGATAAGGATAAGGATTCCTTCAATTTCGAGGGGTTAGCCAAATCCTCAAATAAATTAACAAATGAGGTGTCCGAGTTGAAAAGGAAGACTAGTGAATCCTCCTCGGGAGGAAAATCCACTAAAACTTTCTTCTGAAAGACCAATAATCCACCCGCACATTCGTCCCAAGGGTCTAATACAGATTTGAATGTGGAAGAGCTAAGAAAAGACAATTTTTGCACTTTCCTCTAGGCCTCTCATTCTAAGAAGACCTGCCCGAAGTGGCTCCACATCATGACTACTGTGGTGACCTAGCTCTTGGAAGAGCAAGCCATAGGGGAGGGTGAAGATGAGTCCAATGACCCAGAAGAGGAATCCACACCTCTCGATGATGATACTCCTTCAGTTGTTATAAAATTCAAAGTCATCCATGGGGAAGAGGTTCAATCCTTTAAAGAAGCCATTGTAGGAGACACTCACCTTCCTAAACCTCCAAAAACTTACAACCTCAAGAGAAAGGGGCTAGTATTAGACTCCACCTTGGAAGAAAAGAAAAGGGCTCTATTGAGAAGAATCCTTCCACCTAAAAACACAAGCAAACCATTCACCCCTTCCCCTAAGGAGTCATTTGACCAAAACTTGAAGGATCCCTCAATGAGTGGTAAAGGAAACACCTTCACCTCTAGAGTCTCAACCAAAACCACACTCTCCCCACAGGCCTCCCTAGAAAGTACTTCACCCATGGAATTGGTGTACACTATTATTGAAGATATGAAGAAAATGCGAGCCAACATCGCATTTTATGAGCTTTCCAAGTTAGTTAGGCAATGCATGCGAGCTAATTTCCAAAACCTTTGCCACCTTGTTAGCAACCTCCAAGATTTCCTCTTTCACCAAGACTAACTCTCCCAGCCGATCTCAAGGTGCGAGTGATCTCCAAACTATTTTAACTGCCGCAAACACAAAGTCGAGAGTTTTAACCCCCCTGGTTCCTTTTGACCTTCAAATTATTCAACTACAATGTGCATAATTTCCTCGCCGAATCTGGTACGTCAACCAACGTCATGCCCTAGTTAGTGTGCAAAAGGCTAAACATCCAACACAAGAAGACAGATGCCAAGACCATTCAACTTGATAGGTCTCATGTCCCTGCCATTGGTGAATTAAGAAACATGATAATTAATATGTCTTCTGACTCTCGGGTGCATCAGTGCATCGAAATAATTGTCGTTGACATCCTGGAAGACTATGGGTTACTGCTTAGTAGGGATTGGTCCTGTAAACTCCAAGATTAATTTTCCACTAGCTGATCCCACTTTTGGTTTCCCTATAAAGGAAAGAACAATCAAATGAGGGTTAACAATGAACCTTTTATGAAACATATGGTCATAGACATCGAAGTCTCTAATGAGCTGACCAGTTTCTCTTAGGATGAACCGGGAGTGTGTTTTCCTAAAGTAATGATGGGTTGTTACCAACCGAAACCGTTACCCATTCCATCTGATACCCAACTAGAACTCCCATCACACACACCAGCTGATGAAAATGAAATTTGTACTCTATTTCTATGTCTCTAGACTCACCCATGCTGAATGATGAAATATGAACAATATGCTCTGATGGGTCCAAGACTCATGAGGGGGCCAGAGTAGGATGCATCCTTGTGGACCCCAAAAGGAACAAATTTTTAATTTTCTGCAGGTTAGAGTTCCAATGCATAAATAACACTGTAGAGTACGAAGCGCTGATCCTCGGCCTCAAGAAATATATTGACCTGAAATATGAATGCTTAAAGGTGATCGACGACTTTGAAATCACTACAAGACAAGTACGGAACACAATTCATTATTTGTCACCACTCCTAAATAATTACCAACAATGTATGGCTCCTGATCGGTTCTTTTAAAGCTTTCAATATTTTCTCTGTTCCTAGATTCAATAATGCTGCTACTGATACTCTGGAAAATGCTACAACTAGATTTACACCTCTTAGGGATGACTTTTCCATTGTAATTATTTATAAACCAGCTGTCCTTGATAATGTAACTAACTTATGCATCTTCATTGATGACCAAGAGATATTGGATTTCATGGAAAACACAAAGGTGTTTAAAGATGTGACAATTGAAGAGGAGGAACATGAAAGGTCATTGCAAGAGGAGGAAGACGTGCATAAGGGGAACCCCATACCTAAAGGAATGGTCAAACTAGAAAAGTTATTGGATTTGCAGAACTGCTTCCAAGGCCCGCCAAACACCAAAACACAAAGTGCCACGCTTTCACATGAGCAAGTCAATCTTGGGACTAAATCTGACCCAAAATTCATTAATACAGTTTTGGGATGTTCCTATGAGGAAAGACAATCTCTCATCATCTTGTTCAAGAGGCACCATGACATCTTCGCTTGAATGTACGACACACAGATCATTCAACATGTTATTCCTACAAATGAAGGGATCAAACCATTTTAGCACAATTTTAGGAAAGTGCATCCCACATTAGAACCCCTCATCCAAAAGGAGCTCAAGAAGTTGTTAGATGCCCATATTATCTTTAAATTCAAGCATTCTACATGGGTTTCAAACCTTGTTCTGATACGGAAAAAGTCAGGCGAGATCCATTTGTGTGTCGATTTCTAGAATCTCAATCGGGTATCAGACAAAGAAAACTACCTAGCCCCATCCATGGAATAGATTATCCCAACGATTTTGGGGTCAGAAATGTTTTCTCTTCTTGACGGTTTCTCCATCTACAAGAAAATGTTGGTGGCTAAATTGGACTGGATAAAGACAACCATTAGGACAAAGTGGGGAATGTTCGCATTCTAATGTATGCCTTTCGGGCTTACCAATGCTAGGGAAATGTTTCAAAGAAAAATGGACATTGCTTTCATGGGTTTTATGGGTCAAAATGTGGTTGTTTTTTTAAATGATGTCACTATATTTTAAAAAAAGAGATATGACCACCTTCACCATCTTAAACAAATACTGAACGATACCAGAAGTATGGGATCTCACTTAACTCCAAGAAGAGCATATTCACAGTTTCTGAGGGAAAAATTCTTGGAAATATTATCACTAGAGACGGAATCACCGTTGATCCTGACCGCGTGGAAGCTATAGCGCAAATTCCTCTTCCTAGTAGTAAAAAAGGTGTGCAATATTTCCTTGGTAAAATCAATTTCCTTCACAAGTTTATTTCATATTTGTTTCCGAGATTGTTAAGCCTTTTCAGAGTATGATAAATAAGGATTCACTGTTTAAGAGGAACGAATAAGAAAATGAAGCTTCCGATCATATAAATCAAGCTATCGCTGAAGCTCCTTCCCTCTATAGCCCTGATTTCACCAAGAACATCATCCTATACACTTTCTCCTTAGCTTCGTCCTTAACCATTGTTCTCATGTAAAAATATGGCAAGAATGATGAGCATCCCACATCCTTTATGAATACAAGAATACAAGGTCCATAACTCGAATACTCTGATATAGATAAGAAGGCATATGTAGTCTAGAAGGCAGTGAAACATTTCATATCATACATTCTAAAGTATCATGTCATCATGTTTGTTCCACACCCTGCTATCAGGTCACTTTTCTTGCAATAGGAATTAGGTGAGAGGAGAGCCAACTAGATGACTTGCCTCCAAGAATATGATTTTGAGTTCAAGCCCTCGCACATAGTTAAAGGGCTCGAACTATGCAAACTAATTTCTAATGCCGTAAACCAACAAAATGAAGAGTCAGAATGTTGGGATCATGAGATCAAAATGTATCATAATGAATTCCCCAACAGTCATGACTCCTCACCATGGTACTCTAACCTGAAGCAATATCTAGGGTAAGGGAATTTACCTCCTACCTTGTCCGAGAAGCACAAGAGGTCAATTAGGCTCAAAGCCACATCCTACCAAATGGTACAAGGTAATCTATTTCAAAAACACCACCATGGCGTGCTACTCATATGTTTGGAATATGATGAAGCCCAACGAGTGTTTAAGGAGTAACATGATGGAATGGAAGGGGGTTACTATGCCAGAGATACCACTGCCCATAAGATTATGAGGGTAGGATGCTACTGACCCACACTTTTGAAGGGCATGCCTATGCTAAAAAATGCCCCATCTGCTAAAAGCATGTAGGAAGACAAGCTCGGTTGGATGCTCCTCTCCAATCCATAGCAGTGGAAGAACATTTTCAACAATGGGGAAATCATGCCAAACTCATCAATGTAGCACAAGCATATACTCATGTCCACTCACTATTTCACCAGGTGGGTCAAAGTAATTTTATTATGAAAAATCAACGATGAGGAGGTAATATCTTTTGTCAATCCCTACATTGTGGCCAAGTTCAATGTTCATACGTCACTTGTGTTTGATAGCTACGTATTTCTTGTCTTTAAGATTATATGATTTTTCTTTGGAAAATAACATTGTTTTAAAACACTTAGCTAACTACTATGCTCATGGAAATGGCCTGGCAGAATCCACCAATAAAAACATCATACGCATCCTCAATAAGACCTTACTATCCCACCAGAGAAATTGGCATAATTTCCTCAACAATGACTTGTGGGCTGACCAGGTTACACCTAAACCATCTCTCATAACATCTCCCTATTTTTTAGTTTATGGGAAAGAGGTTATCCTACCGCCGAACCTCTACCTCTCCACCCTCCAATTGTCACAAGAATCACAAGGCTCCCCTTGCCCTACCGTTCAAAACTGGATCAACACACTCCTTAAATTGGAAGAGGAGAGACACAAGGCCATAGAAAAGTCTTCCATTCACCAAATCTGAATTAAAAGATGGGTTGACAAGAAATCTGTAGGGACCAATGAATTCAGTGTGGGGGACTTGGTTCTTAAATGGGATAGGGCCAATGAGGACAAGGGAAAAAACACCAAGTTCCAAGCCTTATGGATTGATCCTTTCCAAGTGAAAGAATAAATTGGGGAGAACACCCATAAGTTGCAAACTCTGGGAGGGAGGGTGGAACCTCTTCCTATCAATGGCCAAGATCTCAAGTCCTACTTCACCTAATAGCTCTCACAACTTCTCACACACCCTGTACTATAGTTTCCTTCTGATATTTCTTTTCTATTAATTTTCTTTACTTTCAACTTTTGTTTTAAATATTTTTTTGCTTGAATAAAGAATTTGGAATATCATTTTGAGGTTGAGGTAGCCCTAGTAATTTGGCTTAAACCGCTGCTCCCTAGAATCGCCTTTTGATCGAAACTTAAGTCACAACCAAAATACGGTATTGAAACTTGTCGTAGCAGGGAACTTGGTGTCATCTGTGGTCCCCTATATTTCACTAGCTGATCCTAGCTTCTGATTTGGACAAATTATGTGATGTCATAGCTTACCCTTTGGTTCGAAGTTGGAGGCGAAGAATTTTTTTTAGTAAATATATATTTATGGAAAACAACAAGGCCTTTGGAAAATCAGAAAGAACCACTATTGCAAGTAAAATAAGTTGAGATCCCTTGTCTGTCCAATATTAAAACAACCAAACGAATAAGTGAAAATAAGCACAGATGAATAAGTGCTAATGAGCACACCAATTCAATAATAAGCGTAAAAGGACTGTGAAAGGTTTCTTGCATAGAGAGGTGACACAACGACTCTGCTAGGGTACTGCCTAGGCTTGCTAGAAGCAGAGTGACTCCAATTGGGTACTATTCAGGCACGCTCACAGTAGAGAAACAATAGAGTTCCATAACTACTATACAAAAAATCCATAAATCTCATATCATTATTTTGACTCCTCCGCATCAAACCAACAAGAGTTGGTCTTATCTTGTGTGTGTATTAAAGGGCAGAGTCTTAGAAACTTCGGATGGATGATCAATATTAAGGAGAGATTTGGACGCATCAACGGGACCTGCAAATCTATGGGAAAGCACTCTTCAAGGTTCGCCTTACCCAAGGTCATGGGTGTCCTAAGATCTTGGACTCCTACCAGTGAATCACCAATTGTTGTAGCTATTGCAACAACCCCTCCAAAATTTCTAACCCATCAAAATTTCAAAGCCCCTTTACCATTTCCATAGCTTTCACCCATCCTCAGAGTTTTTTCAGAAGCATGGAAATCCCAAAAAAGTTTCAAACACCTAAGTCTCTACCTTATAAGCCAAAATTGAGACCCTGTGACCTAAATAAGTTCGTGATCAAGTCTAGTCACCAAGTCGCAATAAAATATCATGAATGAATTCCCCATTTGAAACCTATCCAGCTATGCCATCTCACTGAGTCACTAAGTCGCAAGGAAAAATACATCTTATTATGTAACCTGCACAACTATGTGACTACATGACCCAACAAGCTACTGGGTCACAAGGTCGCAAAGGTCTCACAACCACAAAACATGACCTCTATGACGTAGTGACCTTTGCGACTTAGATACCCCCCACAAGGTCACTAGGTTGCAAGGTCGCAAAGGTGTGAGAAGCCCACAGTTGTGACCCCCGTGACCTATGCGACTTAGTGACCCCTTGAGGTTGCTAGGCCGTGTTAGCACCTGGATTGAACCTCAGGCTGAAGGAAGGCAATGCCAGGGTAACCACAAACCACTCTTAGCCAAGTAGCTAGCCCTACTAGGCTAGGAGAGGGCTCTCTCTGTAAGGATCTCAGCCAAATTTACTAGATTTAGAAACTGATATTAGGCTAGGTATAGTAGCACAAGGTTTGATTTTATTTTGAAGAGTTTTGCTGGATTAGGAGGAGCCAAACAATTAGGGCAAGGAAATTAGGTCAAAATTGCAGGGTGTTCAATGGGGAAAGGTAGGCGCAATGATTAGAACCTTAGGGTTTGATGGATGAGGTGAAAAGATAGGTGAGGGGCTAGGAAGAGAATGTAAACCTCATGGATTCTTCCTAAACTGAAGAAAACACAGATTGTGAATTGTCTACCCAAAACAGATCATAAACATTATGGATTCTGCCTTTCAGACTTGTATACATTTAGATAAATGAAATGAAATGATGAAATGGAGTCAACAATACATTCTAACACATGAATACAAAATAAAAACTGAAATAAACATCATACCACATGGATCTCAAAAAAATAGATGCATTTTTTCATTAATCTCCTGTTGTAACTGATATAAAACGATATCTAATCAAAACACAACCATCCCACTGAGTCCAACCCTTTATAATGAGAAAGAAAAAGACTACATAGACCTCAATTCAACATCCTCCCATATTCAGGGGTTGAATCCCCAATATGAGGAACTAATCCATAAAAAATTGAACAAGAAACTAGAATCTAGGCAACCTTAACAACTTGCCTCTAAAAGGGAGGGAACTGATTCATTTGACTTCAAGAGAACTTTTGATCCAATGAATATCCACTCTAGTAACTAATATTAATCTTATTTACATGCCTAGTAACCATTTACATCAATAAAAACATCATCCATGAGAGAAAACCCAAAAATTACAGTCATGGCATAGTAAAGTGCAAATTTAGCAGAAAATTGTCATATGCGTAGAGCTAGAAGGCTATGCGCGACACTTTTTGCAGTGCCATTTTGGAGGCCTTCCCCGTGTCAAAATTGAGCTCATGATAGCTCATTAGAAAGCCTGTCCTGTCAAATTTCCAAATATGCCTTTAGTTTCCCATTTGGAGTTTATTTGACGCTTCAAAACTTGATTCTCCCAAGATTGCTTCTATGTGCAGTACCATCGTTAAAAAGAAGGTAGAAAGGTCATTTTTTTAGGTGTTGTTTGACCTTTTGGTTCACCATATTTTCTCCAAAAGATTAGAAAATGTATAGGATGCATATACTCATAATTTTGAATTCAAAAATGTTGACCATTTCATCATTGGATTCCCCTAGGAAAAACAACCAAGTTTTCTAAGTCAAAAAATGCTAAATTCTTCAAAAATGCAAAAATTCTCAAAACTTACTCAAAATTTGTGGAGAGAACCATTAAGTGTCTGGGTTAGCCAAGGAAACTTTAGCAAGCAACCTAAGCCTATCACCCTCCTTTTTTCCTTTGAGGGCTTGTTTTAGCATTGTCTTCATTTGCTTGACTCTTATGTTACAAATCTTGTTCCGGGTCCTGTAATGGCAAGCTATGTTCCTGATGATTTGATTGTCCCAGTTGGCCCTTTGTAGCAGCTGCTCCAAATGAAAATTGACCTTGTCAAGCCATATTTCTCTATCTTCTTCAATCTCCTTTTCAAGTCTTTGTTCTGTAGTCAAGATGGCTAGGGTTTCTTCCTCTTGCATTATTGATTTTCTTTTTTCAGCTTGCCTCTTTCCTTGAGAAGTTATAGCTCCATGAGGACTTGTTTGTCACTTAGATGCTTGTTCTTGTTTGGTCAATTTAGTGTCCTAAATTTCTCTAGATAAATTATCAATCCGAGTATCATAAATTGATGAAGTGTAGTGCACTATTTGTGCTAGCTAACCCTTCTTACTTCGTTGTTTTTGTGTTTTATGTTGTTTTGGGAGATTTTTGGTCTTTTAATTCCTAATGATTTACAATTATCAAAACTTAAATCTAAATTTCATAAAGACTTCTTAAAATCTAAAAATGAAAACAAAGCTTAAGAAAGAAATGAAAACAGAGCTAAGAAAGATTTGGAAGCAAATCTAAGAAAGAAATGAAAACAAAGTTTCTATTCTTATTTTACCATTATTTCCAAATCATGAATTAAAACTGAAAGTGAAATTTGCAACTGATGTCTAACTAATTACAGAAACTAGAAGAAATAATTGGCTACTCTGCCTCTCAATTTTGGGAGAAAGTCTCCTTGGGATGACATTTGAGTAATTTTGTACTTTGTTAATCTAAGAGAAAGAAAATATAGAGATGCAAAAGTAACTCATTGCATAGATGAAATGTTCAACAAATTAGTTAAGGATGAGTTATCAACTTGAAGGATTTTTCATAAACATTCATTAACACCATGAGTCGGTAAACTAAAAATGAAATGGCAAAGACAGTAAATGACACTCATCAGTTTAATTGAGAATTTAAACTAGCAAAATAGTGAATGAAGTAAACTATCCAACAATGTATCCTTATCATTCTTCAATCCTACTCTCATCCTGAAACAAGGTTAGTTTTAATTGAAGAAACAAGATTACACCATTGAGTTCTATCTTCTAAACTACTGATAAAAACTAAAAAGAGATCATGCAAATGGAAACTGCTCTAAATTATAAACAATGTTAATAAGAAAATGAGGGAAATTTCATTATAAACTTTGTTAGTAAGAAAATGATTATAAATATTGTGAAAGAAAATGATGAATTTACATTTAACAATAAGAAGAAAAATAAAATGAAATGAAACCTTCAATGTAGGGGCCCTCTGCAACTGATTAGGCTACGCTTGCTCAATCAACTCCAAGAAAAATCCTTCAAATTTTCATAGAAACATGCGATATTGTCATATTCAAACAGGGACACAAAATGCCCAGAAATTTCAGAGTCTAGAACTTTGATTTCATAATAAAACTATTACTATTACTACTCACTTCTTTGGTCATTTACACAGGTATTTATAAGAAAAATCATATAACTATTTGTGGAGAAAAGCATGCTACAACCAAACATGTAGAAGACAGATATGCATAATTTCTTCCTCAGCTGCTAGAGACATAAATCCAAGACATGGTGGGTGTTGGATTCGTTTCTACAGGTGGCTGTTGGATTCTGTAGGTATAGGTAGTTGCTCTGGATAATGCTTCCCATCACTGTGAAACGTATTAATTAACCACGAAACAAAGTCCTGTTACCTTCAGTCTCTTTGTGTTTGACTTATCCATTGACCGTAGTCTTATGCCATCTTCTTTGTCGACCTGGGCTAAATGAATAGGACAGGGTCCATGTCATGATGATTTCCAAGCTGCCCATGTGGCTAGTTTCTCCTTCTGACACCTGGAACCTATTAGAGCATGAAGGTAGTTGTGGAACAACCAATTAGCTGCAGAATAAGCTGTGTTCCGTAGCTAATATACAAATTTATTCAAACAACAAAACATAAAAGCATAACATGTAAATCACTAAATGTCCTCCTTAAGACAGTATATACTGGTCATTGGTGACGAGAATGCATATTTATTATGGAAAAACAAAGAAAATGAATGAGAAGAGTTGCTAGGGAAAGAGTAATTTTGAGGCTCAAAATAGCCCCACTACAAAATCATTGCATGTCCCCATGCGATTTTAAAAAATGTGAACTTATTTCTCCTATTGCATCTGTTTTGACACTTCCGCTAGCACATCCAACTTCCTTTTCTTACTTCTCCTTGCACTGACTGCCATCCTGGGCTTCTTCATAAGAAGTCTGTATTTGAGGTTTATAAGTTTTTTGCTCAACTTCCTATTTTTCCTCTTTAGCTTCCTATTTTTCTTGTACCATAATCCAAGGTGCAAAATTGTGTTGTCATGAATGGCTCTATCCTGCTTGTTCTGTTCCCTCAAGGTTTCATTTTCTTATTGAATGTCCCTTTTCAAAATCTCTAACTCAAAGATTTCTTGTTTGAGAGAGCTAGTTAGAGATTCTTGTGGATTGACAGACTGTTGTAGATTGGTTGAGGATCCTGGATCCATTGAGGTATTCTTTTTCTCTAATGAATCTATGTAGTCATAGATTTGTTGTTGTACTATATCTATGCTAGGAGAAGCTCTAGTTGGGTTGCCTTCAAAATTATGTGAAGGAGAGTTTTTTGGACTATGTTCAGGTGGAATACTATTAGAAGATTGAATTGGGGTTTCTTCCTCTAAGTTTATGAACTGGGCTTCTTTTGATGTTACCTTCTTTACCTTACCTCGGAGTCTAGAGCTCCTTCTCACGTTTTGGAAGCTTATGGTTTCTTCTCTTGTGTCCTTCTTCCAATTTCCTATCTCCTTATTTTTCTTGCTCCTTAATCTTGGTCAGTCTTTCGTAGATTAACTGTTCATCTTCTTGTGGTGATGAAGGTTTAGGAATGTCTTCATTGATTTCTTCAACTCTCTCTTTCATTTTTCCTTTCTGTTCAGTCTGCTTCCTAACCTATGGTTTAGAAGTTATCTCTGCATCATTATTTTGTGAGGAGGTTTGAATATTAATGTTGATCGTTCTCCTCCTACTTTTCTTAACATGACTCTTTTCAGGTGACTCTGGAGCATCCTGGAAAAAATTTCTTACCAAGAAATCTTCCCATGTATCCCCTACACTTTTCAAATGGAATTCAACTAGTATTTTCACTAATCCATGATGATACATAGTTGTTTCTATGGATTCAATTTTCTTTTGGACATTTGTAGCCATCCTTCTCAGACTGTTTAGAAGGAAGAAGGGAAGGTTGATGGTTCCATTTTCTAAAAAATTGATTAATAAGCGTATATGGTAAACATACATAAACCCAAATCTTCTTTCACATGTAATGAATTTTTGCAATATTAATAGCATATTACTCCATTTGTTCTTGAGTTCTGAAATAGGAATTCCCTTCCTAAATACTATAACATCCATACCTAGGTTTCTAAGGACCACTTTCCAAGATTCACCATGAAATTAATTGTTTTTAAACCATCTTTCTCCTTGTCTCGGCAGCTCTGTTGCTTCTGTTATGAAGGATTCTGAGACTGCAAATTTGATATCTCCTATCTCCACTTTTGTGCCATCAAATGACCTTGCAAAAGACTTGGTAATTTCCTTGTGGTATCCAGCAATTTCTCAATAAAATTTAACCATCCGGCCTTCTATAGCGTCCATTTAAGCTATGGATACCCCTCCATATACTTTACACCTATGGGTTTTGTCCTGACAATAAGCCCCATATCCCCTGTTTTCGGTTAACCTTCAAAATTACTCACTATTTATAAAACAAGTGCTATTTAAGAAATGGAATGAATGTGTATATATAAAATGGAAAGACTGTGTATATGAAATGACTGTGTGAATATAAATTAGGAGTTTACATGTAATAAATAGACAGTAAGGGTTTAAAGAGTCGTAGATAGGTAGGTCACATCGTTATCTTGACCGTTAATAGGTGTAGTTGTGGAGGACCATTTGAGTAGAGGTTATGGAGTTTGAAGCTGAGATTTGTTATGAAAGAATCATTGAGACCGTTTGTCATTAAAGATGGAGGATATGGCAGAGACATAGTGGCGGTCAAATCAAATGATAGTTGATTAAGGAGACGTGATTATACATACTATACAAACTTATGTTTTCAAATTGCTTTTTGAAATATATTTTCGCAGTTACCTTTGGAACCTTTACCTTTTGCTTGATAATTTTTTTGATGTTGATCCACAGGTACCTTGAGAATGGTTGGTCTTCAAAAATTGATTTTTTGTTAAATTCCTTGCATACATGATTTTATTATGAACTATACACTTGTGCCTAAACTGATAAACAAATTGTGGCTGCAGAATCAGATTAGCTGCAGAACAAAATCAATTGCAGAACATGAAACAGAAAGTGAAATATGGCTTGTGGATCATGAATGAAATGGAAGTGGCTATGTAAGTGAAATGAAATGAGATGTAAGACAAGATGATAAATGAAATGAAGATGGAGTGAAAAATGTAAAAAAAATTGAAAAATTTAGTGATGAAATATGACAAAAGGATGAAGTGAAACTGCAAAAATAAAACAGAGTGAGGTGAGATGAGATGATGAATTTTTCAGAATCTAAACCGCAGAGTGACTGCAACGTTTTGTCACTACTTATTACAGAAAGAAAATGGAAAATATAGGGTGTCAGAAACCTCTGATTTTCACCCTGTATTTTCTGTATAGGTATGCCCCCATAGATTGGTTTTATTT
Source organism: Pinus taeda (assembly GCA_000404065.3). Classification (NCBI taxonomy): domain Eukaryota; kingdom Viridiplantae; phylum Streptophyta; class Pinopsida; order Pinales; family Pinaceae; genus Pinus; species Pinus taeda. The sequence goes on from APFE031025701.1 coordinate 37,290, forward strand.
GGTTTTTTTCCGTTATATATAATATTATATATATACTATATATATATAGTATATAATCGTATATAATAATTATATATATAATATTTGTTTTTGTGTTGTGTTGCTTTTTTTAATGAAAAATAAACTAAGTAGTGGAGAAGAAGGATTATTCTTTAATTAATCTCATTTCAGAATTGTCTTGGAAAATCTTAGTGAGCTCCTCTTTTGAAATTGGTTTCTAATATATATTTAATCTATGACCATTCATAAGAAGAGGAGTTTTACTTTCATCTATTGTTCTTATCCTCACTGCTCCATTACTAAATACTTTTTCAATCACATATGGCCCAACTCAATGAGTTTGAAACTTCCCTTGAAAATATTTAAACTTTGAATCAAATAATAGCGCCCAATTTCCCACCTGAAACCTCTTGTCCTTGATATATTTGGCATGCCATTTAGCCCTCTGTTGTTGGACTATACTAGTCCTTTGAACTGTCTCTTTTCTGATTTCATCAAGTTCATTTAATTGCTCCAGCCTATGCTTTTGTGCCTCTGATAAATCTAGTCCTAGTTGGACTGCCATCTTGAAATTTCTGATTTGGAACTCTATAGGGAACAAGACTTGTTTCCCATAAACAAGTTCATAGGGTGTATGTCCCGTTGTGTTCCTCCATGTAGTTCTGTAGGCCCATAAGGCTTCAAGAAGCCTTTCTGCCCAATCTTTTCTATGTAGATGCAAAGTCTTGGTGAGAATCTTTTCAATCACTTTATTTGTATATTCCATTTGACCATTTTCTTGTGGATGATAGGGAGTAGATTTCCTATGTTTGATCTTGTATTCTTCCACAAGCCCTTCCACCATGTTAGATGTAAATTGAGATCCCTAATCTGTTACAATTTCTGTTGGAGCACCAAAATGAGTGAGGATGTCCTCAAAAAGAAAACTAACTACAGATTTTTCATTAGCAAAAGGTAATGCTTTGGCTTCTACCAATTTAGTGACATAATCAGTGCATACTAATATATATACTTCTTCTTCTTAGATGGAGGATTAATTGGTCGAATAAAATCTAAGGCCCACTTTTCAAAAGGTTCGATGAGTACCTGAATTTGTAATGGCATTTCATTTGAGGGAGCAGATTCTCTACCCTTTGGTAGCTGCAACATCTCCTGACATATTCTTTAGCATCTTTGAAGATGGATGGCCAATAATATCCTAAAGAAAGGATTTCATAGGTTTTCCTCTTGTCAGCAAAGTGTCCACCATATAGCTCATCATGACATGCCTTAAGAATCTCAGGAATTTCATCTTGCCTGACACACCTTTTGATCATAACATATGGGCCTGTTTTATACAATTCATTAGTGATCCATGAATATCTTGCAATTTCTTGAATAATTTTCCTTTTCACTCTAGGAAACAAATGTGAAGGTAACTTTCTCGTGACCAAATAGTTAGCAATATCTACAAACCAAGGATTTTGAGTAGTTACTGGAGAAAGATATTCATCAGGAAACTTATCTTCAACTGGAGAATCCTCTTTGATATTCTGAATCCTGGACAAGAAATAAAAAACTTTTTTTTGTTTTCTAGGTCTATTTAGCACAATAATGTTGAATTCTTGTAAAAGTAAAAACCATCTTGTAACTCTGCCATTAGTAATAGGTTTATTCGTTAAATATCTAATTGCAGAGTGATCTATATGAACAAAGGTTTCATAGCCTGTTATACAGTGTCTAAACTTGTTAATTGCATGAACAACAACTAAAAATTCATTTTCAATCACGGTATAATTTAACTCAGTGGGATTCAAATTCTTACTTGTATAGCAAATAGCATAAGGAATCAAATATTGTTGTCCCAATACAACTCCCAGAACTATATTTAAAGCTCTTAAGGTTTCAAATGCCAATTGGCAATCAGAGTTCCAATTGAATTTACAATCTTTAGTAAGAAATTTTAAGAGTGGGGATGTTAATTTAGTGAAATTTTCTATAAACCTTCTACAATATCCTGTAAATCATAGAAAACTTTTAACATCCTTTTGGAAATTTGGAATTGATAATTTAGAGATGACTTCAACTTTAGATTCGTAAACTTTAATCCCATCTCCTGAAATCTGATGTCCTAAAACAATACCTTCTGTAAACATCATAAAACATTTTTCATGGCTTAGTGAAAGGTTTGTTTATTTACATCTTTTAAGAGATTTTTCCAAATTTTCCAAAGCTTCTTCAAATGTATTCTCATAGACTGTAAAATCATCTATATATACCTCTACACAATCATGTATTAGATCAGAAAAAATCCCTAGTATTGTCTTTTTGAATGTTGCAGGTGCATTACATAACCCAAAAGGAAGTACTCAGTAGGCATAAGTTCCCGATGGACAAGTGAATGTGGTTTTATCCTGATCTTCAGGTGCTACCTGAATTTGATTATAACCACTAAAACCATCCAAGAATGAGAAATACTTCTTTCCTGCTAATGTATCTAACACTTGATCTATAAAAGGCAAAGGGAAATTATCTTTAAGGGTTGCTTTATTCAGTTCTCGATAATCAATGCATACCATGCATTTACCATTTTTTTAGGCACAATTACCAACAGAGAAACCCATTGGTTATCTGAAATTGGGTAAATGAAGTTTACATTCAATAACTTTTGGAGCTCTTCTTTCACAATGTCCATAAGGTTTGGATTCATCCTTCTCTGAGGTTGTCTGATAGGTCTACAATTTTCCTCAATGTAGATGTGATGCATACAAGTCTTAGGATCAATGCCTTTCATGTCTGTTTATTCCCATGCAAGTGCAACATAATGTTTTGATTAGCTCTTCTTGTTGTAGTTTCTCCAAGTTTTGTTTATGTTCAATGTCCTACGTAGAAAAATTTCAATTGTAGAGCTACCAAACTCTTCCATAGAATAGAGACATATGCCTAGATGAAAAATATTCAACATTAGGTTTTTCTTGAAATTGCTCATGGTCATATTTTGAAGATGATTCAAAATTTTTAATGTATTTAAAATTTGACTATCTTCACTAATATCTAAAATAGTAAAGAGAGGCTGAATATCATCTTCATCATCAATCCATTCTTTGTCATCTATTTTTGTGATTGCTTTTGTTGGAGGATATAAAGTAAATTTTTTTGTTGAATTTCCATCATAAATATACACATCACTAGATCTACAACTAATAAAAGCATTAGCTGTGGCCAGCCAAGTTCTTCCTAATATGAGTGAATGTCCTCTTAGATTGTTCTTGGGAGTTAGGATCATGCAATCAATAGAGTATTCTCAAGAATCTAAGGATACTAAAATATCTTCTAACACTCCATCTACTTTGATTACTGATCTATCTACTAGTTGCAGTCAGCTAGGTGTAGAGAAGATTAGGACGCTGGAGCTGTTCCATAGTTTGTTTTCTCATGATGTTTATTGCTGCCCTAAGTTAATCAATGTATTTGGAATTTCAATTCCATTGATATGTATTTTCACAATTGGACTTCCTGGATCCATATATTTTTGTATGTCAATCTTTCCCATCATTATGTTTGCTATTTTTCCTACCAGGTGAATTTTTTTTGTTTCCTTTGTTTTTATTCCTGGTTTCTTTATGCTCAACTCCTTTATTGTTTTGGCTAGAATTGGAATTTCTTTAATGGCTTGTAGCAAAGGGATTTTGATACAAACATTATTCAATTCATCTAGAAAATCATAATTGGACATCATAATTTTCTTTTCTATTCCTTTATCAATTTGTAATCTTTCAGGAAAAGGTGGTGTAAAATTAGATGTTGGTTGCTCATTAACAGCAGTTGTGTTCACTAATTCCTTTTGTTTTTCTTTTTCAATATTTTGGTTTTGGAGAGATGTTCCTTCAAAACTTTTATTGACCTTTAGAGAATCTTCCTTAGAAATGTCTTGTTCCTAAATAAGTACAGAAGGTCTTTCCTTTTCTAATATCCTACCAGATCTTAGTTCAACATCATTAAGATCTAGAGAAGTAATCATGTAAGTTGGAAATTGTTGTCCTTCTACCATGTAAACATTTTGGGGGTTTTTGTTGTTGGGGTTTGATAATGGTTGGGCAAGTAGCTGATTTGGTTTCTGTTGAAATGGCAGTAAGAGTTGAGGATTTTGGTTTTGTTGTGAATATTGTTGTGGAAATGGTAATGAAAGTTGAGGGTTATGATTTTGAAGTTGTGGCTGCTGATTTTGTTGCTGAATGTGTGCGGGAGGATAATTCTGATATGATGGAGGATATTAATAATATTGAGGAAATGTCCCATAAGGATTTTGTACTCCTTGTGCCCACGGTTGAGATTGAGATTGAGGTTGAGGTTGAGGCCAAGGTTGAGATTGAGATTGAGGTTAAGGCTAAGGTTGCTGCCAATAATTCTAATTTGGTGGGGGCTGAAGATATATTTGATTGTTAAATCCCTGATTTTGTGGCCCCTGCCAAGGTATTCTAGCAACAAAACAAAGAGGTTTTGCAGAATTTGGGACCGTTTCCTCTTGAAAGACAGCCTTAAGACTTGGAATTGAAGGACAACCCTTGGTCACATGGCTTGTTGAGCAAATCATACAAGTTTCTATAGCTTTTGCATCTAAACGGAATTCTCTTAGAGCATTTTTTGTTTTTCTGCATTTTGGACAAAGAATGGCTAAAGCATCAGCCTCAGTTCTCTTCTTGTTTTGTAATTTAAGGGTGTCTATTTGCTCACTAAGACCCTCCTAGAATGTCAGTTTTAAATTAATCAAGCATATTACTAATGTCTGCCCTACTTACAAATCCAGTTGCACATTTGTTTGCTCTGACAAGAGAAGGATCTCTTGGACCTTTCCCAGTTTTGGATTTTCCTCTTCAGATATGAACACATAATTCCCCTATATCATTTAATGGGAGTTGAGATATATCTCCCTTCCCCATCATGTTAAGGATATCTATCCGCTCATCTCTAATGGATTTTAATAAAAGAGCTTTCAAGGTATCTTCATCTAAATTATCCATTTTTTCTCTTTTCAAATTATAGTTGAATCTCTCAATCAAATCCTTTGAGTTTTCATCCTCTCGTTGCATCATTTTGAGCACTTCATCTTTATGATTGGTAGGCATGCAATAATCTAAGTACCTATTCAAAAACGTTTTTTTTTCATGTTATTCCATGTTCTAATGGACTGAGTGACTAACCCCATGAACCACTTCAAAGAAGCTCCTTTTAGTGTTGAAGGAAACAATTTGAGTTTTTGAGAGTATTCTAGATAATCATAGGTTCTGCACAAGAATTCAAACTCAAATAAGAATGTTTCAAGATCCTCACTTTTTAACCCATGGAAGTTTGGGAGGATAGAAGGTGATATATTTTTCATGGTGGCTTTTGTTTCCTCATCCACTATAGGGAATCCAAAAGAATTACCTATTTCCCTATTTCCTCTACCTCCTCCATTGTTTCCTCTACCTCTTCCTCTACCCCCTCCAAACAGACTGAATTCCCCATCTTCTCCTTCATCTGTCATTATAGTTTCCTCAAAGTAAGTATAAGGTTCAACCTGCAAGGTTAATTTCTCCTCCTTCGGTTCTTCTACTAATGGGATATGGGAGAGAGGTTCTACTTCTTCTTACTCACCAGGTATTCCTAATTCTTCAACTAAAATGGGCTCTCCTGTGGAGGTGAGAGAGGTTATTGTTGTTGTTGGAGATTCAAAATTTTTCTCCTTTAGGGCTGGCTTGGTAGTAGGAGGTTCTTTTGATTGGATTTCCGCCTTTGGAATTTCAGGTGCTTTATGGCTGGGAGTATGAGTTTGGGATGGAGGTGTATCTTTCCTTGTTCTTGGTGAGTAGGTGGTGTTGTAGGAATTGAACTATTGCCCCTAGCTATAAATCTACCTCTAGAGTTTCCTTCTCTATGGATATCATTTTTTTTTTAATGTAAGAGATAAGGCTACCTAGTTACACTTCCCCGAAAATGGCACCAAAATGTTTGGTCAATTTAGTGTCCTAAATTTCTCTACATAAATTATCAATCCGGGTATCGTAAATTGATGAAGTGTAGTGCACTGTTTGTGCTAGCTAACCCTTCTTACTTCGTTGTTTTTGTGTTTTATGTTGTTTTGGGGGATTTTTGGTCTTTTAATTCCTAATGATTTACAATGTAATTATCATAACTTAAATCTAAATTTCATAAACACTGCTCAAAATATAAAAATGAAAACAAAGCTTAAGAAAGAAATGAAAACAGAGCTAAGAAAGATTTGGAAGCAAAGCTAAGAAAGAAATGAAAACAAAGTTTCTATTCCTATTTTACCATTATTTCCAAATCATGAATTAAAGTTGAAAGTGAAATTTGCAAATGATGTCTAACTAATTACAGAAACTAAATGAAATACTTGGTTACTCTACCTCTCAATTTTGGGAGAAAGTCTTCTTGGGATGACATTTGAGTAATTTCGTACTTCGTTAATCTAAGAGAAAGAAAATACAGAGATGCAGAAATAACTCATTGCATAGATGAAATGTTCAACCACTTAAGGATGAATTATCAACTTGAAGGGTTTTCCAGAAACATTCATTAACACCATGAGTGAGTAAACTAAAAATGAAATGGCAAAGATAGTGAATGGCACTGATCAGTTTAATTGAGAATTTAAACTAGCAAAACAATGAATGAAGTAAACTATCCAATATTGTATCCTTATCATTCTTCAATCCTACTCTCATCTTAAAACAAGGTTATTTTTTAATTGAAGAAATAAGATTACACCATAGTGTTATATCTTCTAAACTACTGATAAAAACTAAAAAGAGATCAAGCAAATGGAAACTTCTCTAAATTATAAACACTGTTAATAAGAAAATGATGGAAATTGCATTATAAACATTGTTAGTAAGAAAATGATTATAAACGCTGTGAAATAAATGATGAATTTAAAGTTAACAAGAAGAAGAAAAATAAAATGAAATGAAACATTCTTCAGTGCAGGGGCCCTCTGCAACTGATTAGGCTACACTTCCTCAATCAACTCCAAGAAAACTCCTTCAGATTTTCATAGAAACATGTGGTCTTTTCATATTAAAACAGGGACACAAAATGCCCATAAATTATAGATTCTAGAACTTTGATTTAACAATAAAACTATTACTATTACTACTCACTTCTTCGGTCATTTACATATGTATTTATAAGAAAAATCATATAACTATTTGTGGAGAAAGGCATGCTACATCGAAACACATAGAAGACAGATATGCAGAATTTCTTCCTTGGCTGCTGGAGACATAAGTCCAAGACATGGTGGCTATTGGATTCGTCTGTACAGGTGGTTGTTGGAGTCCATAGGTATAGGTAGTTGCTCCGATTAACGCTTCCCATCACTATGAAATGTATTAATTAACCATGAAGCAGAGTCCTTTTACCTTCGGTCTCTCTGTGTTTGACGTATCCATTAACCGTAGTCTTATGCCATATTCTTTGTTGACTTGGGCTAAATGAATAGGATAGGGTCCATGTCACGATGATTTCCAAGCTGTCCATGTGGAAAGTTTCTCCTTCTAACACTTGGAACTTATTAGAGCATAAAGGTAGTTGCGGAACAACCGATTAACTGTAGAATAGGCTACATTCCATATCTAATATACAAAAATTTATTCAAACAGCAAAACATAAAAGCATAACATGTAAATCACTAAATGTCCTCCTCAAGACAGTATATACCAGTCATTGGTGATGAGAATGCATCTTTCTTATGGAAAAACAAAGAAAAGGAATGAGAAGAGTTGCTAGGGAAAGTGTAATTTTGAGGATCAACAATTCTCTTGCTCAAGGTATGAAATGATATACTTAGCTCTTGCCAAGTTTTCCATGAGTGCTTGGATCTGTGCATCTTTTTCCTTTATGATTATATTTTCATTTTTTGCCTCATTTTGAGCCTCCAAGTTGACTATCTCAATGCCATGTCGAATGTGTGGTTGTTCTGGTCCATCATGTTCCATAAAATCAAATTCCCTTTCCTCTTCATCATTGAGGCTTTCCTCTAGCATATTTTCCTTCCCTTTATGCACTTGTTGCACTTGTTGTACCTACAGTGTTGATGAATAAGGCAAAGCCCCTTCCACAGTTTGTGGAGAAAGCATTTGTCTATGAGCTGGTGAAGAAGGAAAGGCCCCTTCCACATCAGGTGGAGTAAACACTTGCCTATCCACTACAAACAACTTTTTAGCCCCTCTCTGATATGTTTTGTAGGTTTCTGGCTTCTCAGTAACTTTAGTCTCTTTAGCCTTCTTACTTTTCTTTATTTTGGCACTGCTGGAAGGCCTTTTTGCTTCCCGAGGTACTGGTGGAGGAATCTGAGGACCATTGAAGATGTCATTGGAAATAAATGTATCCCAGGAGATGTTGAGGAGGTTGAGATGATGTAGCACAATAATCTTAATCAAGGAATAGTGATAAATACTATTCATCTGCTGGGGCTATGGCCTTTTTTGTACAATGTAGGCCATCTTCTCAATGTTCCTAAATAAGAAGTACAATATGTCCATTATTTTCACTCTTATGAAGTGCATAAGAATCCTAATACGATAGGTGTATAATATGGAAAATCTTCCCTCACATGTAAAATACTTCATAATGATCCTCATCATAGGGGCATACTTTTCGTGAAGGAACCTGAAAGGAAAGGTCATTTTCTTTTCATTCCTGTACCTGGATTTGATGTATGGCTCATAGTAGTTCTCATACAAATCTTGTTCTTTATACCATTTTTCCCCCACATTCAGAATCCTTGAAGCATCAGCAATGATGGAGGAGGAAACTATAAATGTCACCCCGACAAGAGTTATCTCGGTATCATGTAGATTGGCTACAAAATTCTTGGTCAGCTCAGGATGATGTTGAACTCTTTGTACCTGCTCACAAAAATCATAAGATCCCAGATGCCTGAAACAAGAGACAGTCATAGGGGCAGCCTCTAACTCTCTGATGTTTGATGTTTCCTCTTTGATAATTCTGCCTGCCTTATGTGGTTTCTCTGATGCTGAGGTTCATCTTCCATGCTTTCACTGCCACTGTTTTCCTCCTCCCATAATATTTATCCTCTTTATCCATGTTTTTGAGTTTAGAGCTTTAGAAACCCTATAGAAGGTAATCAAGAAGTGAGTTATGGTGAATAGGGATAGGGGAAGGGGAGAAGAGTTTGTGTGATGTAGGCTGGTAAATGGATGATGTGAGGGTGAGAAATGGGGGTATTTTTTAGTATGGACTGTTTTGTAAGTAGGGGTTTTAGGGATTTTGTTTGGGGCATTAGGGTATAGGGGATAAGTGTATTTGACAATAGGAAATAGGGAATATGGATGATATTTAGGGATATGACAACAAGATGTGGAATGAGGGATATGACAACAAGATGTGGGAATGAACAGGAAAATGGTAAGCAGGGAGGGTTTTTAGACAACGTAGGGTTTGATAATTTAAATAGAAAACAAACTCAAGAATCGTGAAATGAGTGTTGAGAGGATGGTTTAAGGAGTCTACTTACTTTCTTTGAGGCTCTAGGGATAAAAAGGAGAGATTTATATGGTTGTTTTTAGGATGGCTTTGATGGTTGCTGGCCTTATGCACAACTCCGTGTATAGGTGCACAACGCCCTATTGTATGCATAGCGTTGTGCAAAAATATAGCGGTGCACAGGCTCTATGCGCAACTCTCCTTTTGAAGGTGCAACGCCCTTCCTGCGTGTGCAATGCCTCCACTATTTTTCCCTGTGCGCAGTGCTCCTTGCTCAATGCACAACGCCCGAACACTTTGCCCTATGCACAACATTCCTTGCTATATGTGCAGCGCCCAAGGCTTCTTAGGCCACCAATTCATTGCAACTCCATTTTTCTCTCTTTTTCAAATGAGCATGATGAAGTTTGAAATCTTATATAGAGGATGATTTTTATTTTTCTTAGAAAAACCCACTTTATAATGTTTGTTTGGAACTTTTACGTTTTCTTCAAATCTCTGTTTAATGCCTTTCTTTCTTTGTCTCTTTTCAGGTGGATGATGCTTTGATTGCGCTGATTTATTCAATGGCTCATTTCTTGCAGCAAGGAGAAATTCTTGGGCAACTTATGGGAAAACTTATTACATAAAATGACTTGAATTACATCAAAAATATGAAAAAACTAAAATACTCTATTTTCATCTCAAAAACATGTTTTTGAGATGAAAACTACATCAGTGAAATAATAAATTTGTACAATAACCATGACTTACAACCAATAAATATTTGTTTATTGGCCTTCCTCATACCTTTGCTACTCTTTATTTACACTAAAACTATGCTTTTGACCTTGGAAATGAACCTTAAGACCTAATGGAAACATGACTGCCTTGACTCTAAAAATAACATAACTGAAACCATAATTGAATGCAACATGGAGATGGGTCGGCAAATGTACCTCATGAGGTAAAACTTGATTTTTTGAGAAGTAGACAACCATCAGTGGACCATTGAAGACATGCCCTAGTGGAGTTATTAAAAAATTTCAGTATGAGACACCTACAATGAAAATATAGAGAAGATTTGATCCCTGATGCAAGTATGCATATACTGACATTGACAGGCTGCAAAGTCATAAAGTTTACATACCACCCTGACTTAGGCATTGCGACCCCTACAACCCCCCACACATGTGACCAAAATTATGAATAACAACCTCAACCGGTCATTTGTGCAACTCTCCTTGGTCATACAAAGAATGGGGAAGACTATGACTAGATAAGGCGTATGACCCTCATAGGTAGGTCATGTTTCGCCTTCCCAGTAATCATTTATTTTCACCATGTGTCTACCTCTTCCACTACAAATCTGCAAATTCCCAACTAGGAGGGTTTTTATCCATGATTCAGCCTCATTTTGTCTAAAACCCTTGCTTAGTTGTTGTTTGACTTCATGAGCCTCCTGTATTGTTTTCCATGCCCATTATTATCCCAAGCTAACCTGCTATCCCTAAAGACAAATCCATCTACATGTGGAAAGCCAAAAGAACCTCTCATAATTTGCGTTTCACCCCTCAAAATCACCTAGAGATGCAAGTTGCATGACCTAAAATCGTGATAGGAAAAATGATGCAACTTTGCGTACTGCGCAACCCTGCAACCTGAGCGATCCCGTGACCCACACAAACTAACTAAATCTGTGAATCCATGACCTCACTCCTAGATTACCAAGTCGCTAGGTCATACCCTAATCCATGCAACCAACGTGACCTCCTAACCCTCGTGACCTCGCAACCTGCCAGAAAGCCTTCTTCCAGGCTCTAAAAATTATAGTTTGTATTTGTCACTAAGTTTTATTTTCATGTTGTCTCTCTCATCATGGGACAGTTTATTCGACATGCTAAGTGACATGGATGTTGAGTGCATCTCCATATCCTCTTTCGAAGACGAGATGGCAGCTATGGTAGAAAAATATGCCAGTGAGATCTTTGGAAGTAGTTCACAAGAAGTCTACCAGTACAAAGAACCTCCCATCTACAAGGACACAACTTGCAATATTAGAAAAAACACCAGGCTCTCCTGGTATGATATTTATGAGGAGTTCACCAAACCTAATATTGCAGAGAACTAGGACGATTTCCCCGTGTACTTAAATTATAAGAGGTCAAAGCTTCAGAAGGTGGCATCACATCCTCCACTATTTCCATGTGCTGAGAAAATTGATTAGATCATACAAAGCACAAAAATTGATTCATGGACGGTAAGGGATCAAACCGATGCATCACTCATAGCAATCATCTTCACATATATTGATACATACTAAAAATTTCCCAAGAAGGATGAAACCTTCAACACCTATTGGTTGTCTGTTTTGTGACTCCTACCAAGGATATTCTCAAAGAATGGTTGCAAGACCATCCAAGTTCTAGGTTAGAACCGACCAAATTTACAAGATGGGAAGATTAAGAAATTTATATCAGTTGATTGCCGCCATGATGAGCCATTTGTATGGGAAATCAGCTTGTGACGCGTTCCATGGGAAATGGGTCGCCATCATGTACATTGTTGTTACCCGCGATACAGTATTTGACTAGGTCGACATTCTCATGTCAGCCTTGAGAAAAAATATAATTGGAGCTAAGAATTTGTAGCCAGACCAACCACCATAGTTCTATATGGCCTCATACCTACTGGATACCATCTGTGCAAGGTGTCAGTTCGATCATTGGAGCTACATGTGGAACACATCTGAAGCTAGCCCAATACACCACCATTACAAGATCTTTTGGGATACTGACTATAAGGGTATGATTGATATTATTTATGAGTCATTTATTTCTCCACTATATAAATAGATGTTCGGGGAAGAACCACCTTGTATCTCAAAGAAGGCCATGGAAACCATCATCAAGGTGGCACATTGGTTCCTAATATAGGAGGGGACAGTTATCAGAGTTTTTGGTTCTTGTAAAGCCTCGCATGCACTTCATAGGTTCGCTGCAGAGAAGGTTCTCTTGCAAGAATTATGTTACCAGATGATACATGGCTTCTCAAAAACACTGAGCAACGGGAAGAAGAAACCATGGCGAACTTTCCCTCTTGCAATCAGGGCCTATGTGGTATAAAATTTCAAGTAAGTGGAGGCAGAGGTCGAGGCATTAAAAGGGTTTCATTTTGTGGCCTTGAACTATGATACATATGATATCGAGAAGGTTTTAACTTCTTATTGCAAGAGAGATAATTTTAATTGGTCATACTCACATTTTGAGAGGATCATGAAGATGGAGTTAGGAACTGGTACAATGCCACCAAGGAGCTCAGCCCCAACAAACAATAAGCAAGAGATGAGGAGCTCCTTGAACATTCCAAGGAGAATTTAAGCCTACAATATAGGTCATCCACTCTAAGGAGGAAGAAAGGGAAGAAAAAGGCCACTAGGAAACTCAAGAAACAAAAGGAGAAAGAGGTAGAAGACTCCCTGGGTGACCACAAAGCAAGAGAGTATAATGAAACACTAGAAAAAAGGAATGCAACCCTGGAAAAGAAGAAGCAATATCTCAAGAGGAAAAGAGAGGAAGTGGTCAAACAATCACAAGGTTCATGTGACCAAGACCAGCTTGAGAAGTGGAAGTGAAAAGAAGAGGAAGAGGGAAAGAAGCAACTAGAAGAAGAGAAGTTAAAGGAACAGAAAGACCAGAGGGCCAAGGAGGCAGAATAGAGGAAGAAACGAGAGAAAGAGATAAAGGAATGGGAAGAGAGGCTTAGGCAAGCCAAGGAACTTAATAAGAATAAATATCAAGAAGAGAAAGAGAAGAAATAGCTAGAGGAATAGTAGAGGAAGAAAGAAGAGGAGGAAAGGAGAAAGAATTATGGAGAAACTAGTAAGGCAACTCAGCAAGACCTAGAGCAAGTTGAGTTGTCTCCATTGGATATTCCCCCATATACTCCCCGCACTAGAGGGCATATTCCTCTCCAAGAGGTGGGAATTCCTAAATAAGAAGAAGAGAAAGTGTTGGATCTTACCAAACTCACCTTGGATCAGGTCAGCTTAAATATCATGCAAGAGAGGTGAAAGTGTTATGCCAAAAACTGTGAAGAACCCCTGTCGATGACCACAACAAAAGAAATGGTTCCCGACACTACTATTAATCCTGAGCTGATCACCTCGGTTGGGACTAAATTTATGACCGCGATTGAAAACAATGTTTCTAGGATGAGAAAACAAATAGTGGAACTCCAAAATAGGTTGTACGCATCAGAGCAGAAGGCCACTAAAGTAGAAAAAGATAGAAATATGGAATAAGGGAAAAACACAAATATCAACTTAGTGCACTCCAGTACAACATAAATACAAGATTCAATCAAGGATGAGGCCAAAAATCTCACTAAAGCCATGGAGACAGTATATGAAGAAATTTCAAAGCTACATCACATGGTAGCTCCAATCTTAGCCATACATCTCCATACAAAATAAGAGTATCCTCTACTTAAGGACATCATTCCAACTCTAGATATTTTACATGAGTGGTCCATCAATTATCCAAGAACATCGAGGGTAGTCCTAAAGATAGATTGGATTACCATGCAAAATTCCAAAGTCTAGCTATGCATCAAGATCCAATCAAAAGACAAACTAGCCAAAGATATGGACATAGTGTTGGCTTCATATAGGGACCTTTTCAGTGGTTTGAAATGAATGATAGAGAACCATGGGGTCCCATCCATCAGGGATATTAGGGAGGTGAGGAAGCAGGAAGAAATCTTAGAGGAAGTTGAAGAATTTGTTGAGACATACAGGTATGCCGCCCACTTAGACGACCTATTGGTTACAAAGGAGAATAGCACACGTTACATGGTTGAACAAGTGAGAATGTATACAAAGCTAATGACGTTAGCCAATCAGGTGAACACCAAAAGGACCACCCTCATACTGACACCCTCGAGTTCCTGCACATACATGATGAGAAACAACCACAAATCACCAACATTGCAGCTGAGTACAAGCTTTGGTGCACTTACTTGGTGGAACAACTCCACCTAGACATTCCAAAGCTTTCTATTTTCAAGTTGATAGGGTATATTTTGCTCATTTTGTGAAACTAACAAAGTAGGATAACATAGGACAGTTATATAATGTGAAGATTCATGAGGAAGTTTAAAGGTCACAAGGTATATGAAAGGTCATGAGGAAGTACAACTGATAGTGTATTTTCTATCACAACTGTAATAAATCCCTTTTGCTCTTTTTTCTTCCAATTTTTATGGTTTCAACCTTGTAGGTTGTGAAAGGCTAAGGGCATAAAAACTTCTATATTTATAGTTGTGAGAGGTAGGCTTCCTTGTTTCCATAATTTTTCTTTCAATTTTTCTTTCCAACATGAATGCCTTCTCCAATGAATCAGGTTCCCAAAGGTGAACTTCATGTTGGATGTTATCCTTTAAAGTCCCTATGAACAAATCAACCCTATGCTCCTCTAGAATATCTTTTATCCTTATATTCAATTTTTGGAACCTTTTGTTTGATATTAATCAATGGGCTAAAAAGGGTGTTACTTTTTGTATCCTCATAATGTGCTATCATTTCTTCCATAAAAATTTCCCAAGTAACAATTTGTTTACGAGAGTAAAGCCATCGATACCATACAAACTGATTGGGTTCCAAATATAAAGTTGCAATGCGTACCTTTTGTGTGATTTTTACATTATGGATATCAAAATATTGATCCATCTATAGTATTCATGTTACGAGATCCTTGCCATCAAACTTCCTCATATCGATCTTTCGAACATGGTGGGTCTTCAATCCAACATTAGAGTCTATGAACTCACGATTAACATTTCTTTTGTTCTCATCAAGAATTTACTTTATTACCCTTTCTCCATTAGTAAGCATTTCTTGTAGCAACTTTGTCAAATCTAAATTCAAATCTTCCATGTTGCCTTTAAGTTTTGTTTCTATACCATCCATCTTAGCTTCCATTCCATTTTTTAAACCATCCATCTTAGCTTCCACGCCTTTCTTTAAACCATCCATATTAGCTTCCATGCCATCCATCTTAACTTTCACGCCTTTCTTTAGACTATCCGTCTTAACTTCTGTTACTTTTTGTGAGAGTGAATTTTGTTGCACTTGGTCTCATAATTTTGATATATCATGTTGCATTTCTTCCTCTTCTTCATGAGTCATGCTAGAGATTTCAGATTTCTTACAATGTTTTTCCATTTTATCTCTTCGGGGCATCAATTAATGATAATAATTCTTCACTATGCCCTTTGAATTCCTTCAAACTAATTTTTTAGACCAAACTTATGCAAATTTTAAAAACACTACACACCTTTTCTCATTTTGTAGGAGCTAGATATCGAATCCGTTGTATCTTTGTAATTTAGGATCTCAAAGGTCTGAAATTACATCTTGTAGTAGCCGTCTAAGTCCTATTTCCAACCCTGCAAGTTTGATCAATATTGCATTCTCCAAGGAAGAGTTATGCCAAATCACCCACGATGACCTGATTATAGACTGGTTCAGTAGAGATAACTTTTACGAAGTGCCACGTGTCACTGTTTTGACCTTAGGACCTGAAACCGATACATAGAAAACTACAGGCCATCTTCTTTCTATAACTTTTTACGAAATTTCAATCTAGTGCTCGCAGAGAAGGTTATGACAATTTTCCTCAGGTCACCTATTTGAGATATAATTCGAGTGCCTGCAAAAAAACCTATTTTCCTTGGATCATATCTCCTAAAATATAGCAAGAAAAGATCTGAAATTCAGACTCAAGGTTCAACGAGATTTATGCTCAAATATGTTTTTTTTTTTTGAGCTTTTGAAACAATGCAAAGGAGTAGTGAAACTCTAGAATCCAAAGCTCTGATACCAAATGTTATGCAACCAACTCACAAAATGAAAGAAAAGAGAGATCAAAGGCTTCAACTTCAGTCTCTTCGAGGGGGAAACCTCCTTCACATTACACAAATTAACAATTATTGGATGATACAAATGACAAGACTCAAGACCTCCTTTTATATATAGGAGTCTAAGGGGTCACAATATAATCAGAGCTGACATAATAATAATGTAAGGGCACAAAAATAACAATAATGGGCTTCTATGGGGCACAATAATAACAATATGGGGACAACATGGGAAAACAATAACAATAAGGGGTACAGTGAAAATAATAATAAGGGAATATAGTAGTATTATAGGGACCTAACAGATATGTAGGCTCAGCTTTCGTTCAGTTGATTTTAATTTGCTTCGGACATAGGTTGGATACTGACTCAGTTAAACATATGGACTTCAACAAACAAAAGGAAATAACTGATGAATGTTCATAACATGAATACCATAAATGGAAATATCAGAAATAAACAACATAAATATCACATAAATTAATTGTTGGGAAAACTTCAAATAATATCATGCCTATGTAAAGAATGCGCTTAAAAACTATTAAGTATTTCACAGTAACTAAGCATCTATAAGCATAAGAAAATGCACAATGAACGATAACATCATGCCAATGTTAATGAAACAGTTCATTAATACAAGAAAAGCGTTATCATATCATATACCATCCATGTGTTGCAAAACAAGATTCATAGCATAGGAAGACACATAAGGAGACCACGCATCAAAGCTCTCCCAAGAACATTTGATCCATCAAGAAAATAATATCCATGGAATCATAACATAAAATATTTTTACAATCCAATAGTGGAAAATAACTATTACTCATATTTATTAGAAGAGCACAAGTCCTTTCAAAATAATATTTCCCAAAAATAATTCCTCAGCTAAAATTCCTTTACAATGTGCCATGAAGGTGTATTTATAGGATGAGGGTGACCTTTGGCCTACCCTTGACTCTTGGACTTCCTCATGACCTTTCAAATACCTTTTGACATTTAGAATTCCTCGTGACTCTTCACATTCTATAACTTTCCTATTCTAGACTACTTTGATAATTGCACAAAATGAGCGGAATCTACCATATCAACTTGATAATAGAAAGTTTTGGAATGTTTAGGTTGAGTTGTTCCACCAAGTAAGTGCACCAAAGCTTGTACCCAATTGCAATGTGGGTGACTGTGGTTGTTTCTCATCATGTATGTGTAGGCACTCGAGGAAATCCGGTATGAGGGTGGTCCTTTTGTTGTTCACCTAATTGGCTAAGGTCACTTGCTTTGTATACATTCTCACTTGTTCAACTATGTACTATGTGATATTCTCCTTTGTAACCAGTAGGTCGTCTAAGAGGGTGACCTGCCTATATGTGTCAACGAATTCTTCAAATTCCTCTGAGATGTCTTCCTTCTTCCTTACCTCCACAATTTCCCTGATGGATGGGACCCCATGGTTCTTGATCATTCATTCCAAACCATTGAAAAAGTCCCTATATGAAGTCAACACTATGTCCACATCTTTGGCTAGTTTGTCTTTTGATTCGATATTGATGCATAGATGGACTTTGAAATTTCGCATGTTAATCCATTATTTCTTTGGGACTACGCCCAGTGTTCTTGGATACTTGATGGACCGCTCATGTATACTATCCAGAGCTGCAACGACATCCTTCAACAGAGAAAACCCCTCTTTTGTATGGGTTTGTATAGCCAATATTGTAGCTACCATGTGATGTAGGTTTGACATTTCTTCATAGACCATCTCCATGGCTTTAATGTGAGTTTTGACCTCATCCTTGATTATATCTTGTAGTTATGTTGTACTGGAGTGCACTAAGCAAAGATTTGTGTTTTCCTCTTCTTCCATATTTCTATATTGTTCTACTTTAATGGCCTTCTTCTTCGATGCATACAAACTGTTTTGGAGTTCCACTATTTGTTTTCTCATCCTATAAACATTGTGTTCAGTCACGGTCATAAATTTAGTCCCAGTCAAGGTCATCATCTCAGGATTAACTGTAGTGTCATGAACAAATTTATTTCGCTGTGGCCATCGATAGGGGTTTTGTACGGTTTATGGCATAACACTTTCTCCTCTCTTGCATGATCTTGAAGTTAAGTTGATCAAAGGTGAGTTTGGTGAGATCCAACACTTCCTCTTCTTCTTCTTCAGGAATGCCCACCTCTTGGAGAGGGAGATGTCCTCTAGTGAGGGGAGCAGATGGGGGAATAAATGGAGACAACTAAACTTTCTCTAGGTCTTGTTGAGCCACCTTACTGGTTTCTCCCTGTTCCTTCTTTCTCCTTTCCTCCTCTTCTTTCTTCCTCTACTCTTCCTCTAGTTGTTTCTTCTCTTTCTCTTCTTGATATTGCTTCTTCTTAAGTTCCTTAGCTTTCCTGAGCTTCTCTTCCCATTAATTTAGCTATTTCTCTTATTTCTTCATCTCTTCTTCCTCCTTGCCCCTTTGGTATTCATGTTCCTTTAACTTCTCTTCTTCCAGTTGCTTCTTTTTCTCTTCCTCTTCTTTTCACTTCCTCTTCTCAAGCTGGTCTTGGTCACTTGAATCCTGTGATTGTTTGGGCTCTTCCTCTCTTTTCCTCTTGATATATTGCTTCTTCTTTTCCAGGGTTTCATTCCTTTTTTCTAATGTTTCATTATCCTCTCCTACTCCATGGTCACTTAGGGAGTCTTTTACCTCTTTCTCCTTATGTTTCTTGAGTTTCCTAGTGGCATTATACTTCTTTGGCTTCCTCTTTAGAGTGGATGACCTATCCTGTAGGCTTACATTCTCCTGGGAATGTTCAAGGAGCTCCTTATCTCTTACTTGTTTCTTGTTGGGGCTGAGATCCCTGGTGGCATTATACCAATTCCTAACTCCATCTTCATGATCCTCCTTGGAATGTGAGTATGACCAATTAAAATAATCTCTTTTGCAATGAAAAGCTACAAACTTTTGAATATCATATGTATCATAGTTCAAGGTCACAAAACAAAACCCTTTTAATGCCTCGGCCTTTGCCTCCACTTCCCTGAAATTTTCTACCACATAGGCCTTGATGACAAGAGAGAAAGTTGGCCATTGTTTCTTCTTCCCTTTGCTCAGTGTTTTCAGGAATCCCTATATCATCTGGTAACACAATTCCCACGAGAGCACCTTCTCTATGGCAAACCTAGGAAGTGCATGCCGGGCTTTAGAGGAACCAAAAACTCTAATAAATGTCTCCTCCTGGATCGAGAACCGATGTGCCACCTTGATGATGGTTTCCATGGCCCTCTTTTACATATAAGGTTGGTTTCTCAAACTCTTTCTTCTTAGTGCTAAACTTATCATGTTTCTTGGTCATCCAACTCTTAGATTTGTCATCTTTCTTCTCGTTTTGATTAAAACACAATTTTCCTTCCTTATACTCTCATCCATGATCTTTGGATTATCAAACTCAATCCTTTCCCCATAAGAAAAAGGAAAACAACTAATGAACCTTTGTATTTTGGTCTTTTCCTCCTCTAGGTAAGGTACATATCGCAACAAAATCATAAATTTATTAACAAACTCATCCATGGTAGACTGTCCCAATCACAACTCATGAAAATCTCTAGATTTTTAATCAAAATACATTTCAATTATATATTTCTATTTAAATTATTTTTAAAGAGTTTCCAAGTCCATTTTTTAGTTCCAATTCTTTTAACAACTTTTTTCTCCTCCCACCATAAGGCTTGCTTACCAGTAAACATGTAAGTTGACAATATTATTGTTGTCCTTTGAGATAACCTAAGGTCAATTGGCTATGCCAAAGAATCTAAAATATTTTTTTTGATTTCAATGGTTGGATGACCAGTGAACTGATTTTTAATAGGTTCTTTAAACTCAGAAAGATATCTAATAAAACAAAAGGTTGTTCTTTAAATACATATGGTTATTTTGATTTAAAATGTGATAGATAAGAAGAATATAGAGAAACATAAATGATTTAATATTCAAATAGAGTATTTCACCATTTACAAGAAGAAATTGTGAAAACCATGTTTTCCTAATTAACAAGATATAATCAAGTCATTTCAAAAATCTTGTGCAATTTAAACCCAAGAAAGAATTTACAAGAACAGACAGTCTTGTAAATTAATCTTTAATTAAATTACAACTTCATAGCAGAGTCAAAATGAAACTGAAACTCAGTTAGATTTTCAATCAGATGAATGTAAATGAAATAAATTATATGAGGAATACATAATGAAAAGCATAAGAAAATAACTCACAGAGAGACAAGCCATATGAAGTAAATCCAGAATATTTTATTCAATAAAAAATTCTCCAGCTTAGTACAAATCTATCTAGTAACTAGCTCAAGGGTGCAACCTTGAATACATCGACAAACTGAAGTATTTAAAATAAAATAAAATATTACAATCAATGCTTGAGTGACGAGGAATCCTATTACTACTTAAAATTTAACAGAAAGAGAAGAAATTTGTGTTGGCATTATGATACAGGTATGACTCAAGTGTTGTCCTTGATGGAAACTCACTCAGATGACAAATCACAGTTCAGACTCACAGAATGAAGAAAGAAAGGTATATGCAGGTTCACTATATACCAAGTCGCGTATATACATAGGTTCGCTATATACCAAGTAGTGTATACACACAGGTTCACTATATACAAGGGCACGTATATTATACACATGCACTTTCACAGAAAGAAAGGCGTGTACATGTCAGATAACTAAGTTTTGGTCCATGGTATTTTGGTATTTGGTCCGAGGTATTGACCCTAGGTATTGAGTCCAAGGTATTGCTTCTACGTGATTTTGGACCATGGTATTGAGAGAGTTCTACACCTATATAAGGAGAAGAAGATCATTAGGCGAGAGGGCAAGTGTGCAAGTGATGAATATCTGATAAATGGTGAGATCTAGTATGCAGGTTATGGGTTTGTGATGATTTGTTAAGGATGCACCTATGTGGCGAATGAAGGTTGATGAATCGATATCATGAAGTCTAAATTGCATTATCATTATATGGTATGATCATGAATAGATTTGAATATTGACGCATGTCTTATCCTTTATATCTTATGTTCTGGGTATATCTGAAGTTGAAAATTGTAGCTAAGGTATAAGAAATTATTTTCAGATTTGTACACAGGTTTCCTTTGGTGAAAGTGCATATACACGCTAGTTCGACACAGCCAAGTAGCGTATACCTTATGGGATTTGATATTTGAGGTTGCTGTTGGTTCTGGTGGTTGTTGCAGAGTTCTGGGTTTTGCTCTGTATTCTGGTGACTGTGTTTTGATGACGGGGTTTCAGTGATTCAGTTATTGGGTGATTCAAAGATTAATATTGCATATATAGATGATGGTTGTATTGCAGTAGTGATTGTTTTGTATTGATGGATCCAGTCTGAAAATTTATAAAACGTGGTCCCTGGAAGAAAAGAGAAGGTCATAGCCTTCTGTAGGTCGGCGCCTATGTACTAGTAACCATATTGGCTAGTACAAGAATTAGGGGGTTGTAGCTCCCTTCCAATAGTAGCTGGAGAATGAGAGAAAGTTGTAGCCTTCTGCAGGTGGGTGCCTGCATACTAGTATGAGTCTGCGCCAGTGCAAAATTGTAAAAATAAGTTTCTTATTAAAATGAAGATAGAGACGATTGCAGCAGTTAGTTTTCACCCACATTGGGTTTCCACCTTATATCATGGTGTTCATATGTGCTTCTTATGTGTGATGATCTGTTCTGTTTTACTGCATCTATTTACTGTTTATATGGTTAATAATGTTCTGATGCACTCATTAAAGATCAACTAACTGAATCATAAGTTTGCTTGATATACACTAGTTGCATTAAACACTGTTACGTATACACGTGGGTTGCCTTAACTGAAGTGCGTACATGAATCTAAGTATGGAATTGTAGAAAGGTTATTGATTTGATAATACTGATTCACCCCTCGCCCCCACCTTTCAGTATTATTTCCAACAATTGGTATCAGAGCCAGGTCCTTAAGAAGAATCTTGATCACTTGAAGGAAGATCTATCAAGATGAGTAATCAAGAAAGAGAGGTTGCCATCAGACCACGAATCTTCGATGGGAGCAATTTTATGTACTGGAAGATAAGAACCACATCCTATCTACAATCGCTTGGAATGGATATTAGGGGAATCGTGGAAGGAGGATATGCATATCCATTAGCAATTCCTATAGATACGACAGGTAGAAAGAAATATGAAATCAATGCCAAAGTTATTACTATCTTATTGGGAAGTTTGTCAAAATCAGAGTTTGTCAAGGTCATGTAGCTCAAATCAGTGAAAGAAATCTGGGACAAAATCATTCTAAGCTATGAAGGAGATGCTCAGGTAAAACGTACTAAGCTTCAAACTCTCAAAATTCAATATGAAATGCTTAAGATGCATAGTAATGAAAGAATAGATAAATACTTCCTACGTATAGATGAGATTGTCAATTGTATGAATAATCTGGGTGAAGAAATTAAGGAAGTTGTCTTAGTTGAGAAAGTTTTGAGATCCTTGTCTGCTAAATTTGAATCCAAAGTTTCTGCCATAGAAGAAAAGGAGGATCTTCAGAATATCACTTTGATGCAACTTCACGGAATCTTAACTGCTTTTGAAATGAGAAAAGGAGGACCATCAGAAATGAGAGACGCTACATTCAAAGATTCAACAAAGAGAAAAGAAAAACTCAGTGAATCAAGATACATTTCAGAAGAAGAATATGAGGTGAATTTTGTCAATAATCTTCAATGGGGATCTGGAAGGTTCAAAGGTAAGCTACCCTTCAATGTTTTTCTTGTGGTATAGTTGGTCATTACGCTGCTAGATGCCCTCATAAAAACGAAAAGATGTCTGAAGAAGGTAATATAAGTTATTATACTCATGATGATAGTGATGGTTTGTCCAATAGTGATGAAGACAATCAAGAAAATAGACTTCTCATGGAAACAGAAGAAGTTACCAGATTAAAATATCAGTTGGAAACAGTAACCAAAGTAAGGGAGTAGCTGTAGGATGTAGTAAAATATCAGAGCATAACAATCCAGAGACTTGAATCTAAGATCCTCTCTCTAAAAGAAGATCTTGAAAAATCAAAGAAGCTGAATGAAGGAGCTCTTGCAGAACAAGAACATGAAGTGCTCGAATTAAGGCAACAAGTGGAAGAAGGAAGAAAAGTAGAAGAAAACTTAAAGAAGCAATATCTGGAAAATGAAGAACAACATCAAGTTGAGGTAAATATCTTAAAAGGTAAATTAGAAGAAAAGGATAAATTGTACGATTTCAAAACAGTGCTAAGATTTTGGATGATATTCTTAGTAGTCAAAGATCCCCTCCTATCAAAACTAGTCTTGGTTTTTATGAAACTGTTGAAGGTGAATCTAGCTCACAAGGTGAGGGAAGGAATTCTATTTCAAAATATAAAATTATCAACAAGGAAATAAGTGGTCAACCCCAACAGCAACCAAGGAAAGAAATTCTTCAAAGAAAATCTTTTGCTCCCAACTGTGGAAGTGATAGACAGTTACTTCCTTCGATGACTAAATTGAATGTTATGAATGTCATAAGCTTGGACATGTTGCATCCAGATATAGAAGAAGAGTGCTTCAAGACCATCACACAGAAAGATCATCACGTTCCAGGTACTTTAAGGGATATTGTTTTGCTTGCAAAATGTTTGGTCACAAAGCTATTGATTACAATAAAAGGAATATGAAACATGTAATATGTTATGCACGTAACAAGTTTGGACATAAAGTAAGGGAATGCAGGAGCAAAATTCGAACTCCAAAGCAAAAGGATCATACATCATCACAATTCTAGGTATTGAAGAAGACAAAATTAGAGACAAAAAGATGTGGCATAACTAAGTTAGCAGACATAACAGACACAAGAGAAACTGGAAGTGTAGACCTTCAGTATTCCAATTTTCATACACAGATATTATGAAGATAAATCATGTATATACGCGAGTTGGAGGCTACAGAGTTGCGTATTTGGAGATCTGAAGAAAACACAGTAGAACATGAAAAGAAGTTCGATATGGTTCGGTCATGTTGGTTGGCACAGTTTCAAGGGGAGCATATTCTTTGAATAATGCATTGTTGGCATTATGATTAGAAGCCTTTGGTGATGATGCTTATGATACAACTTGCTACCTTTTGTTGGTTGGCCAAGAGAATGGATTGCAGGTTACAGGTCTAGATGTTGGTGGCAGATGCTTATGGTGCAAATCATATATGGTGTACGATAGTTGCTGATGACTATCATGGTTTAGATTGTTGGTCATTGTTATAAAAGTCATGTATATCATTTGATGTAAAGGTCATAAAAAGACCCAATTTGTAACCCCACTTTGCATGGGAAGAATGATGTAATAATGTCTATTTCAGTCATGTATAAACATTTGGTATATCCCCACTTGGTTGGGAGATTGATGTATGTATGAGTTATTGGTGATAGGAAGGTCATACTCACTTAGTTGAGTTGTAGAGTCTTGTTATTTTTTTGAAAAATATCTTTGCAGACTCTGCATGTGCTCGAGGGGAGCATGGACAAATTGGTACATCTTGGCATCTACCAAGGAGGAGCTCAATCATAGATTTCAGCATGTACTCAGGGGGACTATGGACAGAAGAATGTATATCAAGGAAGAAAATATCTTGGTCCGCCCTTTGCCCTTGATGTCAAAGGGGGAGAGTGACTGGGTGTGGTTGTTGCGATCAAGTCCAAAGGGGGAGATTTTTGGCATTATGATACAGGTATGACTCAAGTGTTGTCCTTGATGACAACTCACTCAGATGATAGAACACAGTTCAGACTCACAGAATGAAGAAAGAAAGGTATACACAGGTTCATTATATACCAAGTCGCGTATATACATAGGTTCACTATATACCAAGTCATGTACACATGCAGGTTCACTATATACCAAGTCACGCAGGTTCACTATATACCAAGTTGCGTATATACGAAGGTTCGCTATATACCGAGTAGTGTATACATGCAGGTTCACTATATACAAGGGCACGTATATCGTACACACGCACTTTCATAGAAGGAAAGGTGTGTACATGTCGGAAAACTAAGTTTTGGTCCGTGGTATTTGGTCCATGGTATTTGGTTCGAGGTATTGATCCCAGTTATTGAGTCCAAGGTATTGGTCCTACGTGGTTTTGGACCATGGTATTGAGAGAGGCCTAAACCTATATAAGGAGAAGAAGATCATTAGGCCACAGGGCAAGTGTGCAAGTGATGAATACCTGATAAAGGGTGAGATTTAGAATGCAGGTTATGGGTATGTGATGCTTTGTTAAGGATGCACCTATGTGGCGAATGAAGGTTCATGAACCAAGATCATGAAGTCTAAATTTCATTATCATTATATGGTATGATCATGAATAGATCTGAATACTAACGCATGTCTTATCCTTTATATCTTATGTCCTGGGTATATGTGAAGTTGAAAATTGTAGCGAAGGTGTAATAAATTATTTTTAGATCTGTATGCGGGTTCCCTTTGGTGAAAGTGCATATACACACTAGTTCGACACAACCAAGTAGTGTATACCTTATGAGATTTGATATTTGAGGTTTTTGTTGGTTCTAGTGGTTGTTGCAGAGTTCTGGGTTCTGCTCTGTGTTCTGGTGATTGTGTTTTGATGATAGGGTTTTCGTGATTCAGTTGTTGGGTGATTTAGAGATTAATATTACAAATATAGATGATGGTTGTATTTCAGTGGTAATTGTTTTGTATTGATGGATCCAGTCTAAAAATTTATGAAATGTTGTCCCTAGAAGAAAAGAGAAGGTCGTAGCCTTCTATAGGCCAGCGCCTACGTACTAGTAAACATATTGACTAGTACAAGAACTAGGGGGTTGTAGCTCCCTTCTAGTAGTAACTGGAGAATGAGAGAAGGTTGTAGCCTTCTGCAGGTAGGTGCCTGCATACTGGTATGAGTTTGTGCCAGTGCAAAACTGTAAAAATAAGTCTCTTATTAAGATGAAGATAGAGGAAATTGCAGTAGGTGGTTTTCACCCACATTGGGTTTCCACCTTATATCATGGTGTTCATGTGTGCTTCTTATGTGTGATGATCTGTTCTGTTTTACTACACCTGTTTACTGTTTATATGGTTAATAATGTTCTGATGCACTCATTCAAGATCAACTAATTGAATCATAAGTTTGCTGGATATATGCTAGTTGCATTAAACACAATTTCGTATACACACGAGTTGCCTTAACTGAAGTAGCATATGTTATCACTCATATTTTCCTCATGGTTAAAGAAAGAAATTTCTGAGGTAACCAAAAACCAATTTTTGGGTACAGAATCTAGCCAATCTGTACCTAGAAAGGGCTCTCTCTTTAAGATTTAGCTTTGATTTATAAGGTTTTAGGCTAGTTATGAAAGCTTTGGGATTTTATTGAGTTTGTTGATGAAATTCAATAGCAGATGGGTATAACTGAATATTTTAGGCCATTGGGCTAATGGAGTCAAAAAAAGATGACTCAACTAGCTTTGGTTTCTCAACAAAGGATGGCTTCACAGGGAAATATAGCTAAACAGAGAGAAATTGATAACTTGAAAGGATGAAATGGGCTCAAAAGTGAAGAAGGGCAATGAAGGATCCTTCCACATGTCTTGAGAAGAGGGAATTTGGATGATCACTAGTAAAAATCAATCAAGGATTTTTTACTAAATGACTTAAATGATTAACTAAGAAGCATGAGCAATTAAGAATTCACTGCTTATCATAGTTTAGAGGAAAACATTGAGAATAAAAACGATTAAAAAAAGATTGCACTAAAGCACTTTCTGAATTAAGCCTTTTCATTTTAATATTCAGATATGGAACATAATTGAAATATTTAAACAGGAAAACAATAACACATGAGTTATAAAATACTTATTTGTCCGATGTATTGCACTTGAACCCTGTGAAAAGTCCTTTGTATCAATTCTACATCCAGCCAGCCATGTAAGATTTCGTCCAACAAAACTTTATTCCAAAATAATAAGTTTTACAAAAATGACTAAGAATCCACCCTCAATACTTTAAATGAAGAAGTATTTATACTAATTCTAAACTGAAATATCTTGAAAAAATATCAAGATTGGTTTACAAATATCTCCAACTGTTTACATTAATAGAACTTAAATAAAGAACATTCAAGACTAATGAATCTATTTGGCACTATTTCTATGGATTTATGGTGATAAAGAAGAGAAAGTCAAATTTGGTAGCAACTCTTAATTGATGATGAGGCATCCTAGTCACTAACTGCATCCTTCCTTTGTGCATTTTGCCACAGAAAGTCTGCAAACTTAGGGTCCAATGATACGCTTGTATATCTCAAGAAGTGATAGATATGTACGACGCGAAAGAGGTTTTTGTAGATAAGAAGTTTTTTGAGATAAACCTCTCTCAGTTTCTCAAAATTCAGCTCCAACTCTTCACAATATTATCTGAAAAACGATGTCAAAAACAGGACTTTGCACAAATTGAAAAATAGGCTGTGAAGACATAAAATTATCTCTCTTTCGGTAATACTTGTGTAAAACATGAGATACATTTTTGTAGATTAACCTGTTAGGAACAAAAAACTCCTCTAGTTTCTCGAAATACTTCTTGGATTGGCCAAAATCATTTCTGAAAAATTATGGCTCAAACAGGAAATTTCTGAAGAATCTACCATTTCTGCTCTGATTTCATCTTTTAACCTTGAATTCCTTTCAACTGTTTTTGCTTTTACTTTGGATAAACTTCATTGTTGATGGTGAAAGTGTTTTCATCTTTGTTTAACCCTTAATTTCTTCATGTTTACTTTTACTTTTTACTGTTTACTTTTACTTTTACCGCTCTATTTTTCATCTGTCTTCACTTTGACATGAATTTGTATGCTCTATTTTGTAATTGTCTTTCCTGCTGTTTATCTTCATGCTAGATGATTTACTTGACTTGGTATTCAATATGATACTCTTTAACCCTGATACACTTTGACTATTCTTTACTGTGTCTTTTTGCCTTCACTGTGTAGTTTAGGTTTTTACTGTCTGTTTCAACAGTAAATCGTCTAATTTCATGTTTCCTTTGCTTGTCTTGTTATTGTGTGTTTTATCTTCCATCTCTATTTGAATGGACCTGATAACAATCTTGGAGTAAATAGGTATTATGACTACTATTAATACTGTTTATCCAAGGTTGTAGTCTTCTGATCACCTGTAAAACAAAACAAACTATTAAGAAAGCATTGGTTTGCAGGGGAGGTCGAAAGGGTTTCATTTGAGCATGAAAGGTTTGCGGAGTGAGTCCAGAATGTTTGTAAACCATGCTTGAATCGGTTAATAGAGGCTTTCGGTGGCACAGATGGGTTACATAGGGTTTTACTGTACAATCAAGTGAAAATGAGCAAAACTGGGGTTTTTGTGTTTAAACGGATAAATGGTTGATATTGGCGGGTTAATGACAACGGGGAACAACATGATGTTTTGTCTTTTAGCTAGAAGGTGGTAAGCGGTTTATATCGCACTGGTTATGGGTAGGGGCAGTATTTAGCCTTGAGCCAACGATTCCATAGAACGGTTGACGCATGGAAGGGGTACTGTACATGAAACCGCTTTGTGATCACACGCTAACGTGTGGTCACAAAGGGTTGTGCGATATGTATAATAGCCGTTAGATCGTAGGGACTCGATTGGATGATTTTCAGGGTTATGAAGTGGCGGAGGTTTATGTAGGCAGGCCCGATATAATTAAATATTATATAATCATATCGGGAGCGATAGGATTGGCCGGTGAGGCTATTAATTAACCATGAGGGTTAATTAATTCTGTTTTAATGTTGTGGGGGGTCAGGGCTATTAACTAGTTACTGATTAACTAATTAATCCCTATTTAACATGTATTATGGTTATATGTTAACCAAAGGGGTGGGATATATAGTTTTTTGGGATTTTCTTACATAATTAAAATAATAGGGAATGGGTAAGTTTGTATAAGGGAATTATTTAATAATATAAATGAGTAGTTAATATGACATAATGAATGGAAAAAGCGTTAATTCTAAAACATTTTCATGTGTGTATTTAAAACTTAAGCTAAGTGAAAAATGAAGGTTTTTATGGAAAATATTTTAATTTCACTTTATCAAGGGAACGTATGACTTATGAAGGGGTGTGATTATTGACAAATGAGATTAAGTGCTTAAGGCATTATAAATTATTGGGCCGAGGGTCCGGTCCCTCCAAAAGCCAGAGAAATGCTTTGAGCCCCTCTAATTTGATAGATACTTTGGTACTTAGGGGAAATTAGTGAAAATTTAGTGGAAATGAGTAGGGAAGTTAATTATTTTGACTTTTCTTGGTTGATGTGCCTTCCATGTGATATATGCCTTTGCTTTGTGATGGAAGTAAAAATAATTGCACATTTAGGCATATCATTCATCACATATTTATTCTGCAACCATCATCTACTTACCCTACCTACTTTACCCTAGCATTTTCACCTCTTTATTAGGGTGCACTTAGACTGACAAACCCTTATCAAACTTTATTTTCTTTTACATGGTAATGCCTATCTAAGTCTACACTTATTACATCCAAGGGCTCAGATTAAACTGTTGAGCTCATTTTTTCACTTTACCTATCTAGTTATCTGCCAAGTTTACATTGTTTGGTTAGATCTTTACTTTCTATTTCTAAAACATGAAATTGAAAACATGAACTAGTCAAGCTTAAACTGTTTGACTACTGATGAATTGTGGCATAGGTGACAAACTGCACATAATCTTTATTATACAAAAGTAAAAAAGTAGTGAAATTTAGACTTGCACAATTTCCTAGTCTTTTCTTTTTGTTGGGGTTCATTTTCTTTTAGTTTTTAGTCTTTTATTATTTTTCTAGGGTATACCCTCTTTAAATTCTTTAATTTTTTAATTTTTATAAATATGGAAAACCTTTGCAGCAAGTAAAGGTATGAACATATTTCACAACTAGATCAAGTCAGTCATGATATATGACACCTATTGGTATAGGAACTTAACAGTGGCTCTACTTGGGGATGGAATTTCCTTGTGAAATGTCAAGAACACTGTCGACTAGTAGCTTGATACATTGGGCCAATCCCACACGTGTATGCTCTGTTGCATAATCTTTTGACTAAAAATCTTGAACTGAAATTGTAGCCTTTTTTACAAACTGAAATCTGATCTAACATATACTTGCTGATGGAAATTGAATTTATTCAAACTGAAATCCTACCTACTTACTCTAATCAACTATCTGATTGTTGGTTAGGTAAAATGAAACAACCAATGCAACCACTCAAGCATCATATACATTGGTGACTTTTGTTGCTTGTGCTTGTTGGTGGTTAAAATTGAAATCTTGAAATCAAATATAGCTTTGTTAAACTTTAAGAAGATATGGAAATTCCTGATCTCCTTTGTTGAATCTAGAAATTGTAAAAAAGGATATTGTAAAATATATACACTTTTCTTGAACTGATTCAAACAATTGTACATCTGTTGTGTATGGCCCGCATGCCATGAAACTGAAATAATACCTTCATCTTTATCACCCTGCATGTTTTCAACTAATCTTTGTTATGATATTTCTACTGATTGTAATGTCTGTCTTGTTAGAATATTATATATATTACGGAGCAATGGAACACATAAAATATTGCAGAAATGTAAACACAGAAAGCGCACAAAACAAGAGAGACAGAGATATACGTGGTTCACCCAGTTTGGGCTACGTGCACCTCGAACAGCGAGTCCTTCCTTTCTATTATCCAGCAAAATGAAGAGACACAACCTACAATAAATCCGCTGTAATATGTTCTACCTTCTCTCACAGTCTCACCTCTCTGTATCTCGCTCACACAGAATACAGATCTATCTCACAGCCTCAAATAAAATGCCCTCATACAAAGAGAGGGGTTGCCGTCTAGGGCAAAAAACCCTAAACTAAACATAAGTTCTACCGTCAGATCATCCGCCTAATGAACGACCTAGATTGACTAGAAATTACTATACTTTTACAAGGCAATTTTACAACTGTTTTTAGCTTCGAGGGCGCTGCCCCCAAAACCCCCCGCCAGGGGGGGCTCTCAAGGTCGTAGCCCCCCCCCCCCCCCTGAACCCCCCTGCAACGAATATTTTACAGGCGGCGTTGCCGCCCCCATTTTGAACTGGGGTCCAATGTGGTGGTACTTTTGAATATAGAAGATAATCAGGCTCCACACCCAACATTTTTGAGGACATTTTACTTAGTTGTTTAGTAAACTAAGGATTGATTTGTTTAGAATAAAAAATCAACCAAAAACATCAAGATATGTTTTCTTTTGTAAAAATGAAATTCAAAACTTATAACAAAGCTTGTTCAAAGATTTGCAAGGAGAAAACTAGGTCTATTTCTCGCAAAGGACAGATTTCACAACCAAGTCAGATTCATCAAGAAGACAAAAAGACACCAGGGTGATCTAAGGTTTCTCAAGCTTCTGATCTTTGAGTCACTACAGAGACCAAGTGAAAACCACTCTAGGCATGCAAAACTTCTAGAAAATCATCTAAAACAAAAATACCATCGGAACTCACTCACAAGAGATTTTTGACAAGAAAAATACAGATCTGGGTAGACACTAAAAATCTTAAATGAAACCTAAACTTAACTAGAAGAAAATATTTTAGGTTTTTCAAAAAAATTTACAGGGTTTGTAGGCTTCTAGAAGAAACAGTGCGGTCTCGCTTTATTTACTAAAGGAAAAATGTGGAGATGCTCGCACTGAGTGAAGTCCCTTGAAAACATCGAAAAAAACAAAAAACAATCCAGATTCTAAAAACTACCCAAGCCAGCATAAATCAATCAAAAACCAGAAATGGAAACAAGTTTCTCAAGTCAAAACAAAGGAAAACCAAAAATTAAAAACCTTCCCGAGCAGAGTCTCCAATTTGTTGGCCGGATAAATCAATCTTGCGGACAAGACCGGTCTCCCTAGTATCGGAAGATAGTATAGCAACAAATAGATAAACAAATCTATATTTCTCTAGACATATACGATTTATAAATAAATAATATAAAGGTTTTAAAACCATACCTTAGATCCAACGCTTGTTCGTAGTAGCCATCCTTCAATCGTTCGAAAGAGTTATCTTTGAGGACCTGCAATTAAAAACAAGCAAACATTAAATAGCACCTGCATAGAAAATATCATAAATCATGTCTATTATGGGGATAAAGGAATCCATAAAATAAACTGTGAACCAACAACTTATTGAGAAAAAAAAAAACTTATTTGTATTAACTTTGAAGTAGAAGAACCTTACAACCTTTTCATCCTTGATGTTGAACAAGCTCTTCCTGGGGTTCGAAACAGGGATTTCCTTTACTTTGACAAGCCTTGCACTCTTCCAAATGAGATCATAGAGGTATGTAATATCTCCTCATAAAAACTCAACTAAGAAGACTAAGTTCCAACAACATTTCACCTCAAAAATATTCAGCTTCTAACCTCCTCAGTAACCAGCCCAATGCTTCTTTTTATAGTGCAAGGAAGGAGGTTACAGGTCCACCTATGAAGGGATAGAATTCTCATTCAAAGGGATAAGATCCTCACATCAATGGGTTAGCTCCTTAAGGTATGGGATGCATGAACCTTAAGAAAGCAAACTTGCCACCTCAAGATACCTTCCAGAAGCTTCTAGAAATGACCGAAAGTCAGTTTTTAGAATGTACTCACGTCTTTTTAACTTTCACAGGGGTCCGCACCCATAACACAAAGATAGAGCGGTCAGGTGCGCAGGAGACATGACCATTAGGTGCGGGAACACAAGTAATGCAAAGAGAAAGTGAAAAACTAGAGTTTTAGAGACTTTTGAGGGCTTTCTCTTATTTTCAAGGCTTGATATGAGGAACCGAGGCTTACGACTTGCAAAGGAGGAAAGTATGAGTGGTAATGGACTCACACAGATTGTAGAATGTCAAGGGGACAATTTTTAGTGCAACAACTTTGAATCTCCTTTTTATTCCTTGGCAGAGATAGGGTTTGAGTAGTAGAAACTCTCTTTGGGTCAATTATAACTCCCTCCTTGGAGATAATATGCCCTAGTAATTTGCCTTTCTTCACAACAAACAAGGATTTCATCAGATTGATTGATATGCCAAATTTCCTACACCTATCAAAAACCTTTCTCAATTGTTTTAAATGACTTTCATCAGAATCAGAGAAAATAGTTAAATCGTCTAAATAAATGACAATAAATTCATATGTTTTACCTACAAATGCAAGGTCCATGGCTCTTTGTAAAGTGGCTCCTGCATTGGTTAACCCGAATGGCATTATGGCATACATAAATGTACCCCATGGTATGGTAAAAGAAGTTGTATCTTGATCAGCTTCACTAACCATAATATGATTATAACTAGAAAATCCATCTAGCATAGAGATCCTATTGGCAACTGAGACTTTTTGAAGTAGATGGTCCATTTTAGGCAATGGATAGTTATCTTTTAAGGGCGATTTTTTTAGGTTTTAGAAATCCACACATAGCATAATTTCGCCATTCTTCTTCCTAACAGGAACTAAGTTGGCTACCCAATTAGAATACCTTAAAGGCACTATGATGTGAGAATCAAACAACTTTTTAAGTTCCTTTTCAATGGTTGGAAATAGTATGGGATTAGTTCTTCTTAACTTTTGTTGAAAGGGGTTTTCTTCTGGTTTCAAAGGAATCTTATGTTCAATCAAATATGTGTCATAAGTTTTAAATTCATTATAAGACCAGGTAAAAACATCTTTATAGTTCTTAAGAAGATTTAGGTATTTGACTTTAACATCCGAAGGTAAAGTTGAATACAGTTTAACATTTCTCACATCATCCAAAGTCCCAATATTACATTGTTTGATTTCGTCTTCTGCTGAGTGAAACAAAGGATTTTTAGGAACATCTTTGTTATCAAATAGTTTTTCCAATGGCACTAATCCTTCAGGGATAAAATTATTAGACAAATGTATGATATCATGATCAAGAATTTTAGTACTGAATGATGTTTCTGGACTTTGTTGATCTAATCCTTGGATAACTTGTTGATCTTCTTCAATTTGCATATTCGAAAATTCATCATTGACTTGAAGAAAAGATTTTAATTATTCATCATCTTCAAAAATTTGCCAATGTTTAAGGTTATCAAGAATTGATGGCTGATACTTAACTTGGATTTTATATTCTAACAATGTTGGCTCAAGGATTTTAAAGGAACTTGCCGAGACAACTAGTGAATCAACATGCATGGTTTTATCTCTTGGAATAACAGTTATGTTATAACCTTGAAAGGAATTCTCAATTGCGTCCCAAGCTTCATTTATGTAGGATCTAAGCCTTGGGTGTTTAGTTTGACATAAATTTATAACTTGGTTTACTATAAGCCCAGAGTTAGAAAAGACACTCAAGTTTTGGACTTGTAGACTCCTAACTAACTCAAGACCAAGAAGGCCTCATACTCAGCCACATTATTAGTGAATTCAAATTAAATTTTACATGACTGAGTTATGTTTTCTTTATTTGGTGATATAAGAACAATTCCTACTCCTTCTCCCTCCTTTGAGAAAAAGCCATCAAAATAAATTTTCCAGGTGTTTGATTCTACAGTTTTAGGTTGGAAATGATATTTTCAATGGAAAGTTGAGCGTTTGATGCATTTTGTGAAGGAAAGTGAAAACAACCAAAATCCTAATCTACTGCATAGATAGGGTGGTTCTTTGCTTCATCATACCTACAAACAGTATGAAGGAAACAAACTTCCCTATATAACTTTAAGTTCTCACCTCCATAGACTAGGATAGCAACAAAAGACATGTCCATTTGAAGTGACCCTCCCAGATTAGCACAACATGATCTAGATAGAAGAATGCCAAACCTAGCAGGAATATTAGTGACAACTATGTCTAGAATTATACTTTTGGTAGGTATTTGAGCCAAGGTCACAACTAGGTCTTTGATCAATCCTAGGCATGGTACTTTGTCAAAGGTGTAAAGGTCATGATAGTTACGGGTGACTTGTAACTGAAGCTAGTCCATTATTACCTTTGGCATAAGATTATGAGAGGCTCCAGAATCAGTCATACAATTATACAAAAGAAAATCATGATATTTTAATGTTACATAAAATGGTGGAACAATTTCATTGATCATATCCGAGCTAGGGCCAAATACAAATGAGGGTTTTTCATCCTGCAAACTAATAAAATCTCCCTCAACATCTATACTAGAAGATTGTATTTGTTTAGACACTTGAATTTTGTAACCAGGATTTTTGGAAAGTTTGGCTAAAGGTATAGGAATCTTGACCCTTTCCAATTCCTTTTCAATATTAAAAGTAGTCAAAACGGGCTTATCAAATGTAAGAGTTTCAGTGGATGACTCTGTAGTTTGAGGTGTTGGAGTTTGTGTTTGAATGCTTTTCACTGTAGGTTCAATTATGGTAGTGGATTTTGAAGGTCTACTAGGACCTGATCTAGGTCTTAGATCATACCTCTTATTCAGTTCTACAATTAAAAATTTAGAGAATGCTTGGTATTTGGAAATTTGAGTATCTCCTACTTCTAGTTCAAAAGAATGAGATGAAGATGAAGGAACTATGGCCATTTGTATTGCTGAAGAATCAATATTATTGATATCTTCAATAATTAAAGGGCCTGTATCTTGTGACTGTTGATCATCAATAAGCAAGGGTGTTTGAATGTTTTGGTCAAAACCTGGTCTTTGAAGAGTTTTCATTTGAGGAGCTCTTCTGAATTGAGCTTGAGGTTGAGGTCTAACAATAGTTTGTTGAGGAGCTCCAGGTTGAGTTTCAATTTTTGAAATTATTGTAGAAAGGTTCCTATGAAAAGATGTAACTTTGTCAATTTTATGATATTCTAATTTATATTTGGAGGAGGATGAATCATCTATCTTAGCTTTCAGTTTTCTTTATGTTTTTTCTACTTTAGGATTAAGTTTACCGGAAGCTAACCTATTGGATTCTACCTCTATAGAATTTGTCTGCATGTCTTCTAAGGTATTAGAAACTATTTCTCTTAGCATGACTGAAAATTCATTATCAAATGATTTAGATAATTTGACCTTTGCAGCTGCTACTAGTGGTTTACAATCAGCAGGCATTTTATGATAGAGCTTGTTGAATCTTTTAATGAATTCATCAATTGGTTCCCCTGGGTTTCTCTTTAATTCCTAAAATTTAGTAAGTAAGTAAACATGATCTTTCTTTACCCCCCATTTATTTTTTAATATGGTTATGAGTTCATTCCAGGTTCTGATAGAGTCAACTTTGAGCTGCCTAAACCAGATCCTAACATTTCCTTCTAGGGACTGCACAAATAATCTCATATAAACATTTTCCTCTTCAATGTTCATATTGTCAAAAAAATATAGGAAAGATGACACATGATCTTCTACTAAGGATCTTGTTTCTCAACTAAATCTTGGCAAATGATTTAAGTATCCATCAGGAAAATTTCCCAAGTTGGAAGGGAGAACTAGGGAATCAAATCTAGCTTGAACGATGGGTCGAAAAGCCATGACAATAGGGGGAGTATGGGGTGTATGAGTGGATGTTGACGAGGAAGAGGAAGATGATGAAGACGAAGGAGGTGAATATGAGTCGGTTGGTGTATTAATGTGTGGAGAAGAGGGAGGAAACCTCTTTAAAGGTTTGAAAGGGGTTTTAATAACCAATTTCTGAACTCCTGGTGGGAAGTCTTCCCTATTTTGAAATAAAGGATTTGAGTAGACAGAAAACGTCTCTTAAAAATTAGTTGAGGATGATGGAAAAGATTAAGGAGTTGGATTAATGAAATCTTGAGGTTTGAATTCAGGTAAATGTAAATTCAATTCTTCCCTAGGAGGTAGTTTAGTCCAATCATGGTTAGTTGATATAGATGAGAATGGATCTACAGATGGAATGTCTTCAGGGTGTAAAGTTGAAGAAGAAGAAGGTGTTCTATGTCTTCCCCTTAAAGAGGTTCCCCTAATGAGTCTTTCTAGGTCTAGCAGAGGGTTAACAATCTCATAATTAGAACACCATCTTGTATGCTTATAGGGAGCCATCTTGGACTAGTGGAATTTCCAAGTGAAATATTTGACCTATGACCTTATCCTTCATTCACTTTAAAGGAAAGGGAAAATCATTGCCCCAGGGAAAATTTAACTTTCAATACTTCACTCCCTGGCAACGACGCCAATCTGATGTTGTCCTTTGAGATAACCTAAGGTCAGCTGGCTATGCCAAAGCATCTTAAATATTTTGTTTGATTTTAATGGTTGGATGACCAGTGAACTGATTTTTAACAGGTGCTTTAAACTTAGAAATATCTCTAATAAAACAAAAGGAAGTTCTTTAAATACATATGGTTATTTTGATTTTAAATGTGACAGATAAGAAGAATATAGAGAAACATAGATGATTTAATATTCATATAGATATTTCACCATTTACAAGAACAAATTGAGAAAAATATGTTTTCCTAATTAACAAAATATAATCAAGTCATTTTAGAAACCTTGTGCAATTTAAATCAAAAGAGGAATTTACAAGTACATGCAGTCCTGTAAATTAATCTCTTAATTAAACTACAACTTCACAGAGGATTCAAAATGAAACTGAAACTTAGTTAGATTTTCAATCGGATGAATGTAAATGAAATAAATTATATGAGGAATACATAATGAAAAACATAAGAAAATGACTCACAGAGAGACAAGCCATATGAAGTAAATCCAGAACCTTTTATTCAATTAAAAATTCTCCAACTTAGTACAAATGTGTCTAGTAACGAGCTCAAGGGTGAAACCCTGAATACTTCGAATAATGAAGTATTTAAACAAAAATACAAAATATTACAATCAATGCCTGAGTGATGAGGCATACTATTATTACTTAAAGTTTAACAGAAAGAGAAGCAATTCGGTCCAAAAGAATGAATTTGAACATCTGTCCCTGCTTTGATGGACAACTGTTGCTTAGTGGCCACTATTTTAGTGCTACGCTGGCCAAGTTGATCTATATTCTAATCCTGATATTCGTACAACTTTTCGCACCATTCTTCATTTAGAATGGATATTTTAGTTACTCTATGGTAGATTTCATCTACCTCGGTGTACTTGGAAAAAGTTGGTTTTACATTAAAAATATGTTTTATCTCATTCTAAATAAAACATATGTTACTGATGGCCACGTAAAATGCCCTGCCTATCATGGAACATTTGATATTGGAGGACTTGGATATGTCCCATAGCTTCTCCAAGTAATCCTCCCTGGTCATTAGCTTATCATTGATGACAAATAGTGAAGGCAGACCCTTCTTGTTTAAGGCATCAATCCTTGTGAAAAATCTATTAACTGTAATTTCTAGAGTGTGACACTTCTTAGTTAACTATCCTACCAGGTTCTTTTTAGTCAAGAATTTATTTACCTCCAGAATAGTTTCAGTCCTGTCATCCACTCCTAGATCATCCAATTCATACCTTTGCTTAGAATTGGAAAAAATTATTATGTTGTTGGTTGTCGAAGGAATCTCTCCGAGTTGAGAATTTATATTGGCAATCGTCTGGTTTTATTTTTCCGTTAACTCCTTTTTATCAAAAATGATTTGGAGACATGGCTAGATTTCATCAATCTCCTCTATGATGGTGTTCCAGATAATCTCTTTGACACAACCAAGAGTTTAACCAATGGAAGATTCAGTGGCTCATTTCTTTTGTGCCTCAACTTGATCTTGAGCTCTCTGAAGCTCTGCTGCATGAAAAATGTCACACTTATTTTGATGATCCTTTAGTAGTTTTACTTGATCTTGCGGTTTCTTAAGCTCTTCAGTCTGCAGGGACATATTTTGAACTACACTAGCTAATTGGTCTGCAACCTCTCCTATACTAGTGGTAGCTAATATTGTAGTTAGAATGACTATGATGGGAAGTGCTTCTATAGGAGCAATATTTTTAGAAGCCTTCTCCTTTTCCTTGATTAATTTCTCCATCCTTGTCTCCATTTGTTTTAGTTGAGCAATCTGTTATATGATGCGTTTCATCATTTCTTCCTTTTCAATTTCTGTTTCTGCAATATCCTTGGCTAGAGGATCTTCAGTAGTTGGGAGTTTCACCTATTTCCTTAGCACTGCTATATCCAAATACTTCTTTTTTATCATCTCTTCTGCAACATTAATGTTTGTAGGGTCATAACCAGGTTTAATTACCAAATTTTCCAAGGTTTTAATATTGGTATCTTTGGCAAGGGATAAAAATTTCTCCATATTTAGTTGTGATTGTACATTTTCTAGTGCCACTTGTAGCTTGGACAAGGTCATAGTTGTGCTAGTTACAGTAGAGAAAATAATTTCTCTAGTCTATTTATGCATCTCCATTTTCTCTTGGAATGTATTTCCTTGATATCAAACTCAAAAGATGTTTTCTTATAATCTGATGCTCCTTTGGGTTGAGGAACTTGTTCTTGAAGGAATGCCATCTGCATTTTCCCCTTCTCTGAGTCAAAGGTTTAAAGTAGCCTATTTGGGCATGAGAGGCTTGTTTCCAAAATTGGTTGTATGTGTTTATATTCAAGGCTTCATTTCTGACCTTTATTTCCTTGAATACATCCACAATTCTGTTCTCTGG
Organism: Pinus taeda; assembly: GCA_000404065.3. Taxonomy (NCBI): domain Eukaryota; kingdom Viridiplantae; phylum Streptophyta; class Pinopsida; order Pinales; family Pinaceae; genus Pinus; species Pinus taeda. Next base: position 77,354 of record APFE031025701.1, read on the forward strand.
CTCGCTTGAAGTATATTTATCTGTGTGCATAATATGTTGCTACTCTTGTGAGGTCATGGAAGTGGTAGGAGACTATGTAGACTGGTCACATGCTAATGGAGATACAAGAGGCTCATCAGAGGTGATGAGAGTTTGTTGCTTTGACTCTTTTCTAAGACTTAGTCTGGAGCTAGGCTTAGCCTTATTTCTATACATGATTTTAAATCCCTTTTTTTGGGAAAACTAGTATTCCTAAAGAATGCTAGCCATCTAGGTTTGGCAGCTACCCTAGAAACAACATTTTAAAGCAATTCAATGATTTTTTCTACATGTAACATATAAGAGAAAGATAATGGAACCAACCTGGAACTTCCACTTAATCCCTTGCTTGATCTCTCTCCAATTTGACAGATCCTGCAACTCCTCCCCATACTTAACACGCTTGGAGAGTACCTACACAAGTACAGCAACAAAGAGTCGTCAAACCATCGTGATCTATTACAACATAAACATTATAGAATCAGATATATAATGAACAAATGATAGCATTCGCAAATGATAACATTCACAATTGCACAATCATATGGAAGAAAACTTGAAGAACTTTATTAATAGAAGGGAGAATTACAACCCATTTGTCTGATCCAGCATCATCCTCCCAGCTTCAATCCTTTTTCACCTCATGAAATAAGAATATCACTCCAAAAATACAATGCTCTTTCTTCAATTACAAACTATCAGCACTTCCTTGGAATTCACAATATTCCAACCTCTAGATCTCTTGGATGAGGGATCCATTTATAGATGTTTGCAAGGGTGTGAGTCATCCATGGGGTTTGATTAGTGTCATTCCACTTGTTACAATGGGTTCCACAAGAGAAGGGATTATATATTTCTTAGATCCCTTATTCATCCTTGGGAGAATTCAGAGAGGTAAGTGGCATAGGAGAAAGTTCTAGAAGATTTCATGAACAATCAACTGACAAATGTCCTGGACATTTGTCCATCCTCGCCCATCGCAGCCTAGAGAAGGCCTAAATAGTATGCATCGCACCTTGGCAGTGTACCACTCAGTATGCATCGCACTTTGTCAGTGGAGTAGTTTTTGGATGGTTTCTCAGATGGAACTTTTTGGGAATGATGTATTTAGATGACAAAACTCTTTTAGGGGTTGATAAACCCTAATACATCAACATATAAGTTTGGGGTTGATGTGCCCAAATATGTCTATAACAGTTGCCCCCTAAAGCATGAGGTTGTAAATATTCATGTCGAGTGAAATGCTTTATCATGAGGATCTGAAGTTTCGAAATGGAAGGTGACCTGCATAAGTTACAATACAATACATTATCATAATATGATTTTCATGAACCAGCTGAGGTAGGCATTCCCATGCTCAGCTTTGTAAATTTCATTTCATGTACATAGATTAGATAGTCGTCTCCAGATACAGACTGGTGATTCTTCAGATATAGAGTCATCATCCATGGTTAAGATGACCATATGTGTAGAGTCTTTGTACATTTGATGTTTTTATATTCCTAAATATATCGCAGCCCGGATGGATGAAACTAGATCTGGGGTCTTCAAACTAGTGCAATCTTCACTTGATGTACAACTCAATCCATGTGAAGATATGTTCTGAAGTTGAACATGGAAAGACATCGCCTGATTACCAGCCAATGATGTGAGCTGTTAACAACATAAGAGGAATCACTGATAATGATAATGACCCTTAAGGTACTAGAGTACAATTCACATGGTGTGAATACATGATCTGATGTCGAATACCACGCAAAATCTTTCAGTCGAAGGCCATTGATATCAACTTGTCGCCAGAAGTGAAAAACTTGCCATTGATGTATGCAAGCTCCAAAGCACTGAAAGGGTTGTTTCTAAGTCAACTTCTTGGATAATGAGCTAATGTCGACAAGAAGTGACTCGTCGTAGGACGACCTTGATGTATCCCACATTTACGACATGAAATGAAGCAAATGATTTTATAGAAGTGAAAAATGAACTGACAACACAAGGTTCAGGAATGGCAGTCATGAAAAAAATGAAGGTTGGAGGTATTGCAGTGGATGAGACATTAACTGGATGGTGGGTTCTCAACTCAATGGCTTCTCGTGAACATGTCAGTGACACTGAGATGAATTGGTAGCATTAACCCCAAAAGATGGATGGTAGAATAACCCAACCCAAATGAATAATGGTGATGAAGTGAAAGTGTTATGTTCAAGAGTGACTTGCTACCATAAATTCTTCAAGTTTCTTCCCCTTTTTCCCAGTCATTGCTGACCAGTACCTCTTTATTTTTTTCAATCTTGAGGAGGATAACATATGCTTGTTCTATAATTCGCCCTTCGGGCAAAACTATCGCTATTTAATGTTTTAATGAGTCTAGCAACAATGAAACTCGGTCTCATCTAGATGGACAAGTTTGTCACTATTGTTTTAACGAGTTTAATGAAAAGGATAACTTGGTCCTTTTCATGTTTAGAGATTTTGAAAAGGGACGAAAAGAAAACTCCATAAGTTCTTTTTTGTAAAGTAATCCCTCAGGTCCGAAAAAGGATAAAATAATACAAGAGGGATGACATTTCCAATACTTTAACGAGCTGGAAAAGACAAATGCTCGACAACCTTTTCATATTTAACGAGTCTGAAAAGGGTTTAAAGAGGACTCTATTTTGAGGAACGAGTGGTGTCTAGGGTAGCAATTGGTTCTGGTGATGTTGGAACTTTTCAAAACATGTTGATTTATGTGAAGAGGTTGGCTAATAAGACCACTCATTGCAACTGTTCCTCAAAAAGGGTAAAACAACCAAGTGAAATCTTATGATCGACCGAAGAGATGGTGGTGATGGGATGCATACAACCAAGGCTCAAAAGGCTGATAGAATGACAATCAAAAGGGTTAAAAAATGAAAATGGGTTCATTTTTAAATAAGCTTAAACCATGGGGAACTATGCTTGGATTCGGCTTCATGTTTACACAAGCTTGAAACGAACAAACTATGCTTGGATTCAGTTTCATTTTTACAGAAGATTGAAATGAAAAACTATGCTTGAAAAATGATTCACATGCCCACAACATGATATAAGGGAGAACTCTTGTAGCCAGATGGAAGTCATTGTGGTGAGGTAGGACGGTTATCCAACACCTTTTTGGTTTCATCCAGATAGAAAAAAGTGAATGGTATGATAGACCAATCACATAACCTACAGGGAAAATTATCTTTACCATTAGGTGCATGCCCCCCAAGCTTCATTACATTCACCAGACTACTCATGGCTATTAGGTGGATGGAATGAAGGTTCAAGTGATAGACTTGACTTGAAACTTGGGAGTGGGGATGATACCATTGATGTAAATGGACCATTTGGGGACGATGATTAACTTGGAGCTATATTTGGATCGGGAAATGAAAGCTGGTCAACGGTAAAAATCTTGCCTTCATGTGGGAAACACATCACTCAGAAGAGTGTTGAAACAATAGCTTCCATGTTATAAACATAGTCACAAACAAGAATTAAATTGTAATCTAATGGCCCTGGGACTACCATCACATTCAGATAAATGGTTTTCCTCCCCAAAGCAATAGGTATCTTAGGAAGGATCCCTAATGGTCGACTGGTTCCTTTGTTAATGCCTAACAGATTCTATGTAACAGGGACAAGCGGTGGCGAACCAAGCACTTTCCAAGCAGTTGAGGAAAGGATACTCACTAATGCACCTTCATCTATAATAGTTCCAGACACAATCATTTTAAAAACTTGTACTATGATTTGGAAAGGCACATAAGAAGGAAGGACGGATCTTGCCAGTCGATTCCAATCAAAGGAAGTGACTAGACTACTTGGAGGGGGTACCGAAGAAATAGGAGAATTAACCCTTTGTATTACGAGAACTGGAGGAATTTCCTCCTGTCTTGATGGAACAGGTGGATTTCCCCCAAGCTCATTAGAATCTGAAGTAACAAAATGAACTTGAACAATATCATTTTCACTCTCTTCAGGAAGGGTAAAATTAGCTGAAGGTGAAATTGGGTCAACTGTTACCTCGACCTGTTGATTTTGGTTGGATATAGACTCAGTGGATTCACTTTCAGAGAGAGTGGTTTCGACCGATGGTTGATTTAAGTCCGTCGGTTCTTTAACTAGTGAAGGACTTAGGGAGAGTTTCCTGTAACTAGATGGAAGTCGCTGCCGTGAAGCATGACAGTTATCCAACACTCTTTTGGCTTCATCTAAAAAGGGACAAAGGTAAAGGGAATGATTTCCTTCACATAACCTACATGGAATCCTGACTTTTCCTTTCTGTCCATGAACTTTACTATCACTAGTTGATGGTGTGTTACCAACATGATCTCCAGAGGTTGATGACGTGGGATGGTGTGAAAGGGAAGACCATTCTTTCAAGATCTGAGGAAAGCAAGGAAAATTTTGATGAAAATGGTCTCCCGCACAAATTATGCATGGATATTTAGGTTTGGGAAACTTAATGGATGGATTTTAATTAGATGTTGCATTCAGAGAAATGGTTGCTTGGTTTCCCCCTTGCTGAATTGATTTCTTCTTCTTCTCCTACCCTTTCTTTTTCTCCTTAGCCACCTGGTTACTAGTATCAATATTTTCACCAAGCGAAGAGGAAGAAGGGGAGGAAGAAACAAATGAGGAAGAAGGTGAAGGGTCAACTTCAGGATCATCTGGAGGTTGATTTTGTCCAGTTGAAGGTGTACCCAATTGAGGAGAAATCACGACATTTTGAACCACAGAGGTTGAAAATAGCCATACTGGCAGGCCAATGGTAAGTCTCGGAAGGGATAATGTAGCTGTATAAGGAGCACCAATATTTCTGAAAGGAGGAAAAGGACTAGGATTCCCAGCACAAGGGATTCCTTGATCAATGGACTCCGAATTTGTCACCATATGTCTCAACCTAAGATCAACTAAGGAATAGGGATGTTATTCCGAATTCAATTAATTTTAATGACACTTTGACACAACTTTGATTTTTCAGTTTTTAAGAGTCAAGAAAAAGCTTAAGATGACTCTAGTCTCCTTCCATTTTTAATGAGTTTGAAAGGACAAGTGTTCAGATGGAACTTTTCTTTTAAAGAGTCGAAAAGGAAAAAAGGTGACTACACTGGAAAATCTAGACAGAGGGATTACCAAACCAATCGCAAAACTGCAATATACACCTTGGTGATAAATTAAAGAGAAATTACCAAGGACTTATGTACAGTAGTCAATCTTCCCGAATGCTGTGTTTAGTGCATTGTGATCAATAAGGCGGCAGACTCGACTTCCTATGGATAAAGGATTTAAGCCTATTTTTGTCTCCCAATATATACACAACGGTACGGGGAGCACAAGTCGGTGCTAGCACTTGTCATATCAAGGAGGAGGAATCACTCAACCTTCATTGAAAACGATAGTTTCTAGTTTTAATGACGCCAGAACACATATCTAGCCTAGACCTATAGATGTGTTGTGTTAAGTTCCAAAGCATTGTTAGGTTCATTGAAATTTATTTTAAAGTTGATCTTGTTTAGAGTTTTCCTTTTAATGGTTCACCGCGTGATGATGATCTGAAATTCCTAACATGCAATCTACAATGATAAACAATCTTTGTTTATTTGAGCAATGAAAATCCTAGCTACTAGGCAAAGAAGATGAAAGTACCTTTAAGAAAAAAGCAAAGAGCACACACTAGTGCATTCTCTAAATCATGTTTTTTCACACAAACCAAAAAATTATAAATGCAAATGCATGTATTTGTTTTCATTCTCCTTAATGTGAAAAATGCCAAAAAGGAAAAATAAATGCAACAAAGATCTGCAATATTTCATTCAAAATGACATTTTCGACAATTTCTTTTTCAAAAGAGAAAGGAAGAATCAAAATGACACTTTTCAATTTTGAATATAAACACTTCGAATATAAACGAATGAAACCAAATACATGAAAAAAAGTTCAATTGACTATCAAGGGTAGGAAGAATTCACGACACTTCTCTTTTCGACAAAAAACTACAATTACGACACTTTTTGTATCAAAGCGACAAATCGATTTAAACAATTTTTCGACAAATGATTGTAAATTATGAACAAACACACAAAAAACATTCACTAATCCTAATGTAATTGAGGATGATCTAAGTGATGCAAGTAAATTTCAGTAAAGGAGGCACTGCTCATTTGCAGCAAAACAACCAAACAACACTGAAAACAAGGTCAAAAACCCTCAATTTCTAGAATGGAAAAAGAGTTTAGTCAATCATCGCACCTGGGATTCATAGAAACTAAGATGCATCACACTTACTACACTCAGGAGGTGCAATTCATACTGAGTTACAGTGGAAGACAGTAACTGAAATGGGTTTTGGCTCAAACGTGGACTTGTTTTCAATGAGTTAAGCTGCGTTTTGATGAAAAATACAGAGAAAAGTATGAAGGAATGTATTAAGAGGTTACTAAGATACCAAAAGGGCATCTAGATGTGCTTGTAATTCAAATGTTTAATTCCTAAACTAAACTAGATATTGACTGAAGCAACATTCATCTACTATGCAATTGCAGAGCAAGAGCAGTTCAAAGGCTACCTGGTTGACTTCAGACTCTGTCTAGTTTATAAAACAAACAATAACAACAAACGGGAGTCACCAATTTGTTTTTGGGAAAACTAGTATTCCTAAATAATGCTAGCCCTTTAGGTTTGGCAGCTACCCTAGAAACAACAGTTTAAAGAAATTCAATGATTTCTTCTACGTGTAATAGATAAGATAAAGATAATGGAACCAACCTGGAACTTCTGCTTAATCCCTTGCATGATCTCTCTCCCCTTTGATAGATCTTGCAACTCCTCCCCATACTTAACAAGCTTGGAGATTACTTGCATAAGTACAACAACAAAGAACCGTCAAAGCATCGTGATCTATTACAACATAAACATTACATGATCATATATATAATGAACAAATGATAGCATTCACAAATGATAACATTCACAATTGCACAATCATATGGAAGACAAATTGAAGAGATTTATTAATAGAAGGGAGAATTACAACCCAGTTGTATGATCCAGCATCATCCTCCCAGCTTCAATCCTTCTTCACCTCATGAAATAGAAAGATCACTCCAACAATACAATGCTCTTTCCTCAATTACAAACTATAAAAACTTCCTTGCAATTCACAATATTCCAGCCTCTAGATCTCTTGGATGAGGGATCCATTTATAGATGTTTGCAAGGGTGTGAGTCATCCATGGGGTTTGATTAGCGTCATTCCACTTGTTACAATGGGTTCCACAAGAGAAGGGATTGGAGATTTCTTAGATCCCTTATTCATTCTTGGGCAAATTCAGAGAGGCAAGTGGCAGAGGAGAAATTCCTGGAAGATTTCATGAACAATCAACTGACAAATGTCCGGGAAATTTGTCCATCCTCACCCATCGCACCCTATAGAAGGCCTAAACAGTATGCATCGCACCCTGGTAGTGTACATCTCAATATGCATTGCACCTTGGAAGTGTACCACTCGGTATGCATCACACTTTGCCAGTGGAGCAATCAGTATGGTTCAATTTAGGCAGTTTCTAGATGGTTTCTCAGATGGAACTATTGGGGAATGATGTATTTAGATGACTATGTTCCTTTAGGGTATGAAACAACTCTTTTAGGGGTTGATGAGCCCTAATACATTGACATATAAGTTTGGGGTTGATGTGCCCAAATATTTCTATAACAATCCCTCACTAAAGATATTAGTCCATAGAGGAGACTCTTCCTCTTTAATCCTCTTGGCTGTCTTTTCTTGCATTGTAGGAGTCTGCATTGTTGATGAGGAGACTTGATGTTCTTCTGCCTCCTGTAATGTGTTTTCAACCCACTCTAGCTGATTCTTATATTTTTCTATCTCTGGCTTAGGTGTGTGAAAATAAGGAGTAGACTTGGTTTCTACCCTCAATATGGAAATTATCCCTAATCGATCATAGGACCGGGTAAAACTAAGATTAAACTGCATTTCCCTAAGTAGTTCGTCTGCCTCTTGACTTGTTGCCCTGTTGTTGCAAATGAATGGACCAACCTACGTTTTTATCTTGATCTGAGACTTTTTGTTGGCAGAAACGAAATGGACTTCATCCATGTTGATCATACGTCTGATGTATTCCAAGGAAAAAAATCCTCATTGGGAGGAATTTTGGCAGCTTATATGATGGCAACTGACATCTAAAAATCCTTATCTTTGTGTAATTCTAATATAAGTAGCAATATCCTATTTGTACTTGTTTTGACAACTACAAGACCTTCTTGATTTCTTCACTAACCCTTGGTTCTCTTCTGCTACTTAAGAGGCTTATGGATGGATGGACAAACATTTATGTAAATTGATTGTTAGTATATTCTTTCTTCTCTTTCATAATGAGAGTGGTCTCGAAAATGATCAACTAATGGTTTCCTTTCTCATCTAGCTTCTGCAATGACAAGTTCATCTTGTCCCCCTGAAAGTATAGGAACATGTAAACTAAGATAGAGGCATATTTGAATACCTCCTCTATAGTAAACTTGACTAGTTGCTGATGGATAGACTCTACAAGGAAATGGTTGAAATTGAACACAAATTAGGGCTTAGCATCATTAGAAAAGATGGATAAAAATCCTATAATGGCCTCATCTACCATTTGGTCAGAATTGTAGCCAAGGAGGTAGGAAATGACAGTGATTATTTGCTTGGATCTCTTAGGGAATGTGGATGAGGGATAAGGAGGATGTTTCTTTGGTAATAGAGCATATTGTGATAAGAATAATTCAAGAGTTTGGGCTCTCTTAGAAAAGTCTAATTTCTGGTATATTTCAACCAGAGATTCATAGGAGAATGGGCTAGGCTAACTTTCGGGGCTTGCATCATTTTATCAATATCCTGAGGGGTTATGGTGAATAGAATGTGTCCATTGGGATTGAATATGGTCCTTTGGCTTAGACAATATGAGGCATGTCATTTTCTAATGAAATCAGGAGTGATGTGGGTATGAGGAAAGATGTAATGAGGTAGGTTCGACTCCCACAACTGGATATCATCTGATTTGTTAATGTATTTATCTTCGAGCCAAAAATACATCTCGAAGAGGTTGAGCTCATAAAGTGTTTCATGGATCTTGAGTCTCTATCAGCCATAGGGATATGATGGAGATCTACAGGAGGATAGATCAAAGGATTAACAATTTCCTCTAGTCCTTTGTCCTTGGGAGGCATGATGGCTAAGGCTGATAGTGAAAACTTGATTGGGAAAGGAGACAATTCATGGACAACTAGAAATTTTTGGGGCTAGGAAAAAAAGGAATAATTTGACAGTAATCGAGTGGGTAGTGTCATTGGTAGTTGACAGTGTTGGGATCTGGAAAGCAACCTGCAATCACAACAATGGTAGTGATAAAAAAAGAATTCTGTAACCTGTAAATAGACAAGAAGAATGTTTATATAGGAGCTCTGGTTTTTCGTTGATGGCATGGGTCTGTTGAGTTAATGACTAAGAAAATTAAATGATTAAAGGCTTGATTATGAAGGGAATGAATATGATTTGATGGAATTAATTGACAGATGAGGTGGTAGCAGAGGAATGGCATATGCACAATGGTCAGGTAAGCCGTATCGAGAATGATGTATTCATCTTTTCAAAGGGGGGAGAGCGGTTTGCAGTTTTGTTCATGGGGGGTCTGAAACGCTATGGAGCTACCACGTAGGGGTGGGTGCGATTTGGTATACTACCCATTTCAGAACCACCTTACCCCCCATGGCAATTTTTGTAGACATATTTGGGCACTACAACCCCAATCACATATGTCGATAAACCAAGGGCTCTCAAACTCCTAAAAGTGTTGTTTCAAACACTAAAGGATCAAGGTCAATTGATTACATCCTTTCCCAAAAGTTCTCCTTGAAAAGCTACTCAGAGCTGGTCAAAACTGGACCATACAGACTGCTCCATGTTGAGGGTGTGATGCATCTCACCTGTTACACACAAGGGGTGCGATGCATACTGAAAATTCCTTTTGTAGGGTGCGATGAGAGAGAGCAGACAAATGGCAGAGGCAGTTTGCTAGGTGGAAAAATCTTCTAGAAACTGCTCATATGACACTTGCCTCTCTCAATTTACCTAGGGATGAGTAAGAGATCATGAAATCTCCAAGTGGAACCAAGAACTATCAGTGAAATGACACTAATCAAAAACTCATAAGCTAACTCACCCCCCTGCAAATATCTATATATGGATCCCTCCTAGAGATCCAAGGGGATGGAATTTTGTATTTTGTAAGGAAGTGCTATTGGTTTCTCTGTGAAACATTGTATTGTTAAGTGATCTATCTTTTCATGAGGTGAAGAGGGCTTTCATGCTGGGAGGATGGCACTGGATCAAATAACTGGGTTGTAATCCTCTCTTCTACTTCTATCAATAAAGTTATTTGCATTTTCCTCCATATACTTGTGCACTTGTAAATATTGTATTTGTGAATGCAATTATATGGTTAATGTACATCTGATTCTACATTTTTTATGGCATTATAGATCTCTATGCTTTGATGGTATTTTGCTGCTTTGCCTCTACAGGTGTTCTTTGAAGTGAGACAAGTGAGAAAGGAGTGGTGAAACTCTATCAAAGGAGAGAGGAAACAAGCAAGGAGCCGAGTGAAAGACTAAGGTTGGTGCTCTCTGCTTCTCTCTTGTCTATCTCCCATAAAGGAAAACACAAGTTACTTTGGATTGTTTGTTTCTACGATAGCTACCCATCTTAGTGGGACTAATAGATCTGAATAGACACTAGTTTTCCCGGAAACAAAATGGCGACTTCGCTGGGGAACGAATAGTTTGTTTGTATGTTACTGTTGTTTGTTTTATAAACTACAGGCGGAGTTTGAAGTTAAGCTAGCTAGCCTTCAAACTGTGTTTTCTATGCAACTGCAAAGTAGATCAACGCTGCTTCAGTCAATCTCCGGGTTGGTTTATGAACTGAACATCTGACTTGAAAAAATCCTAAGTGCCTTGGTGGTGGATCAATAACCTCATAAGATCATACCCCTATACTTTGTGTTTACTGTCCATCATAAGCTCGGCCTAAATCACTGAACTTAGCTACAAATTGTGAGTGAAAACCAAGCTCAGTCTCGTCCATGGACCATTTCACTGTCTCTCATTGACTGTCTGGATGCATCGCACCTCCCGTGTGCTGCAGGTGAGATGCATCCCTGTTTCCCTTAAGGACAGGTGCGACGATTGAATGAGACTGTTTCCCTCTCTGGATTTTGGTTTTTTATTCATTGTTTTTAGCTCTATTAAGTGGTTTTGCTGCTTATGATCAGTATATCGTTGTTGAAGCCTTTTTCCTTTACATTATTTAGCTTCCATTGATAAGGAATTGTAAATATATATATATATTTTTAATGTATTTTTCATCATTTGTAGTTCTCCTTTGTAAAAAGTAGCTTAATTGAGTTGTCGTCTTTTGATTCAAAAGTTTTGCAACTGTCGTTTTGAGTCAAGAAAAAGAGTGTCGTAAAGTCTTCCTCTTTTAGATAGTCGATTGTACTTTTTCATTGTATTTGATTTGAATTGTCAATATTTAAAGTATCGCTTTGAAGAAAGTAGTTTAGATATGTACTTAGTTTCATTTTTGGCATTCACACATTAAGGAAGCAGAAAAACAAATACATGCATGTGCATTTGCATTTAGACTGCATATGGAAATTGATTTAGGAAAAGTGCATTTAGTGTGTGCTCTCTGCTCTCTGTTGAAAGAATCATACTCTTCTTTCCTTAGTAGCTAGGATTTTCATTACTAAAAGAAAAAAAACGATTGTTTATCATTTTAGATTTGCATATTTAGGAATTGTACATCTACATCACGTGGTGAACCTTGAAAGGCAAACTTCTTAAGAAATATCAACTATAAAATAAACCTCAATGAACATAAAAACGCTTTGGAACCAAACGCACAACATCTAGAAGTCTAGGCTAGAGACATATTTCGGTGTTGTAAAGCTTGGTAACTATCATTTTCATCGTAGGTTGGGTGATTCCTCCTCTTTGATATGACAAGTGCCAGTACGGACTTGTGCTCCCACGTATCGTCGAGTATATATTGGGAGACCACAATAGGTTGATATCATTTATCCTTAGGAAGCCACGTCTGCCTCCCTATCGATTTCAATGCACTGAACACAACATTCGGGAAGATTGATTGTTGTACGTAAAGTCCTCAGTAATTTCTCTTTAATTTACCACCAAGGTGTATATTGCAGTTTTCCGATTGGTTTGATAATCCCTCTGTTTAGATTTCCAGAGTAGTCACATTTGTTCCTTTTCGAATCCTTAAAAGAAAAGGTCCATCTGATCACTTGTCACTTCAGGCTCATTAAAAATCGAAGGCGACTAGAGTCACCTTTATCTTTTTCTCGACTCTTAAAAATTGAAAAAGCAAGTTGTGTCAAAGCATCATAAAATACATTTAATTCAGAATAACGTTTTCCCCTTTTAATTTTGAGTTGATCAAGTAATCTGCAATCGTGGAAGACAAATAAAATGTATAATTGCATTCATATATAATGCTGACATATTTTGATGAGGTTTGTTTTCAAGCTAATTATGTATATACAGGTACAAAGGATGTTTTGAAAAGGGAAAAAGAGACGAAAATGTCTCAAGAGGATGATGACAAAAAAAATGAAGGTTCCAACATTTTGAATGAAGGATGAAAACCTTATAAATGTAGAATTTAGTGAAGAATTAAAGATGTTAGAAGAATGGCTAGTCAATCCAAGGATTAGGGAGGACTACATGGGGATTGCAGACAAGAAGCATGAAAAGGAACAGATGCATGAGGCATCTAATGAATTTATATTTTTTGAAACCAAGTTTGAATATAAAGGACAAAAATAGAAAAAAAATCCTTTGAAATGAATGAATGAGATGATGGGGTAGTCATATGTCTCATTGGGAAACGAGATAAATTTTGGGAAAAGAAAGGAGAATATGCACAACAAATTTGTGCAAAGCCAAAAGATTGTCTCAGAAGACAATATGAAGGAAGAAAGCAGTAAATATAACCAGTGTGTTGTAAAATAAGCTAATGCACATGGAGGGACAATAGAATACATATATATAGACAATAGTGAAGGAAATACAATAATCAACATTATTACTGATGGTGATTTTTAGAGATCTAATGTTTGTTGTAATAAATTAATTTTATGTGCAGATGTAAGTAAAAACAAGTGTTCAGAAAATGAAAGTCAAACTTTCATAGAGAAACCATGGAGAAGGAAACAAAGTTCCTTAAGCACCTTTGAAAATATGTCTGATGATGAAGAATGGAAGATGAGGAGTTGTGTAAACAATTAAATGGCAGTTGAAGCCATAACGTTTTTGAAATTTTAAGTATATTTGTAATTGAGAAGTGTTAACAATATGTATCAACAAAGGAGTAAGTTGAACATTGAAATTTATGAGTTATGTATGTTAATGGACACATGGACTAAAAAGGGGCATACTAAAGTGAAGAAGATAGTTAGCAATAGAAAGATTTAATTGTAAATGATTACATCAGTGGAGCCAATGGAGAATTGCAAAATAAATATGGAAACTTGGAAAATTAAGGACAACAACAACAAATTAGTAGCTACAAGAAATGAAGGGGAAAACATTAATGAGGAATTTCATCATTATAACAAAGTTCGTTGAATATTTTCATGATAATTAGGCAAACAAATAGCAACAAACCATAGCTTGGGATCCAAGAGGAGGAGAAATTGTATTAGATGCACTGTAATTGAAAAAATTCCAAACAATCAAATAGAAAATACAACTAGCAGAAGAAGTCAAAATATTCATGAACAGGAGTCCATGAATTATTTTTATCTTAGAAGTTTAATGCATGAGAATTTCTTCAAGTCAATGAGACCTAGGAGGTCTTACCACATTTACTAAAGGGGGTAGGTTCCCTTAATTTAATTTAAGTTAATCAATGTAATCAAAGATAGGGATTTTATTTTCTAGGTGAAATAGAGATTTATTTATGAAATGATGGATTCTTTCCTCATCCACGTGTAATGCATCATTTTAGGGGGGTTTTTGACAAGTTAGAGATTTTCGGATAGATTTTATAGTTTCTATCTATGGATGATTAGATCCATGTTTAGTGGATCTCAACAAACCATCCTTGTTGTATGCAATTGATATTTGTAAAATAAAATATAGGTGAATGGGGGAATAGAATAGGAGATAATTGAGAGAGCTTAAGGATCGAAAGAAGTCTGACTGAGAGGAGAGGGACAATTTATTTGTGTAAATTAGACCAAACTTGTACATAGTTATGCAATTGAAGATTGTGTAAATACCCTTCATCACACGTGTTTAAATTCCCTATCTTTGGAATTGATATGTTTATACTATCTGTATGATTGGGTTATATAATTTGGTATTTTGATTAGCAAAGTGAGCTAAATAAAATTCCCCTATATATAGAGGAAATATGTAGTGACTCACCACTCATGGTTCCAGTTTGGTGTTTATGTATAGGATCCAATTCAAGTTCAATTGAGTTTTTGTGTAGGTGAGAGACTCGGTATCAAAGTAGCTAGATGGAATTTCATAGTGTTGTAGGTCCATACCAAAGTCTGTTGGTGATCCAGGTGGATGTTGGTGGTCACCCACCTATCCCATCTGGACCCCCACAACTGTCTCTTTCAGCTTTTCAGTTTCCTTAATTGTAGCACAATTTACTATTTTTAGCAGTTTTTCGAGTCCTTAACTTCCAGAGCCATTTTGAGGCCCCAAATGACATTTTTTGGGAAAACCAGAAGCAACATGGGTCCATGGACCGATGTTGCTCTTCCTAAAGTTATAGTTCTCGGATAGATATTTCTAACGAGCTATTGTATGCATCAAACAGAGATCGGTTGCCAAAGTTACGACCTCGGGAAATTGATGTACCAATTTACCCAAATGGGGTCCACAAATTGGCATTTCATCTTCTAGGGTTAGGTTTTGGGATGTTAAGGGTTTTCCACTATTTCTCAACAATAAATAGTCCTCTAGCCTCATTGTAACATAGTTTAGACGCATGTAGTCGCCACATCTCTTCTCAAAGATAAGCTACCATCGCCCTAGCTTGTTTATTTCCATTTCTGTTTGTAAGCATATTTCAGTATTTTACATTAATGAAATGAAGTATTATTTCTGCTACATCTCTATGTTTATGGTTATCTCTGTAATTTTTTGGTTCTATTTAAATCTGGATATGTAGTATCAGAGCGGTCTGCTTTTTCTCTGTTTTTCTTTGCAAGTCCCCAACGAGGTCGAGATATAAGGTGTTAGGGTTTGAACTGGTCGAACCTTTGCAAGACCAACCTCACAAATCCCGATGGCCTCCCATGGCAGATGAAAAGAAATGTGAGGAGGTAGGAGATCCTATCAAAATCTTGCTCGAAGAAGCCCTCAAGCAGCAAAGAAACGCGATGATGGATAGCTTTGCGCAGATCCTTCAGCGGCTACAAGGAGGCAATGCATCGACTTCCAACAACAACTCTAGAAATGCCACACCATTTAAGATACAAGTTACTTTTGAAATCCCCATCTTCAAGGGTCAAATAGATGCAGATGCCATAGATAATTGGTTAAATATGCTAGATGGGTATTTTTCTGTTCGTGAATTTTTGAGTCGGGAAAAGATTGTTTTCGCTCTTCTCAAAGCAGCCCCCCACGTCAAGGACTGGTGGGAAACCTACTGCGAGCAGAAGAATGAAAGTACGGGCTTACTATTTTCAGCCACACCCACTTGGGATTCATTTAGTGAGGCCGTCAAGGAGCAGTACTACCCTGTCAAAAGCTATGAGGACAAATACATCAAATGGACAACACTACGGTAGGGAAGGGACCAAGATGTGCCAGAGTTCACAAACATTTTTCATACCCTTCGCACACAGTTGGGTATCAAGGACTCTGAGCTGCATTTAGTACTCAAATACCATGGTTGCCTACACAGATACATCCAATAAGAGATGGAGTTCCTGAACATCTCCTCGCTCGGCACGACATACTGATACGCTGTCAAAATCGAGCAACAATTCAAATAGAAGAAGCAAGACTTTGGACCTGCGAATCCGAAGACCAGAGGACAAAGCCAAGGCGGGGTTACCCAAGACAACTCATCAAAGTCACAAGAAAAGAACAACACCACGATATCGAAGAAGGACACAGGAAAGTGGTGTGAGTTCTACAAGAGTCCCATTGATAACACAAGTGAGTGTCGGACCAAGCAGTCACTGGTGGCTGAGTTGAAGGCTTCAAAATCAGATGCATGTTTTGACCCTGAGTCAAAATCCGACAAGGGGAATGGAAAAGGGAAGCAGATCATTGATGTGGAGCCCAGTGTCACTATTGCCACCGCCAAGATCCAGAGGAATGAGCTCGAAGATCTAGAGGAGGGGGAACATCTTTTCCACTCACAAATGTGGGTGAAGGGTTCACCATTACAATTCATTGTCGATAGTGGCAACCAAAAGAACCTCATTTTAGTAGAGGTCATGAAGCAATTGGGCCTACTGACTACACCACACCCACAACCGTATAATATCGGGTGGCTTCATGAAGGATGAGATCTCAAATTTTGCCAGCAGCACCGCCTTCCCTATAGCATCAAGCCCTTCATAGATGAGGTATTGTGTGATGTTACACCTCTGGATGTTTGTGATGTATTATTAGGCCAGCCATACTTGTGGAGGTGACATGTTGTGTATGAGTCAAGACCTCGCGTTGTCATTATTTCTTTGGATAATGCATTATACAGGATACTGGAGGTAGCCCCACCTACCACCACCTCTTTTATCTCTACTAAGAAAGGCAGCAAGCTCATCTCCTTGACCAGGAAATTCTTTTTCTATCTGGTTCTCTCCCAAAGTAAGGGGAAGATCATCACCACATCCATGACCCCCGTGAAGGTTTCCTCCACGCAGTAGCAACAACAAAGGAATACGGTCATGACAGAACATAGGAACAACTTCTCCTCACCCACAGGGGTACCACACAAGCTTCAAGTGGAAAACAAAGTCTTGTTGCATCTGTAGAAAGAACGCCTTACAAGAGCCCATCACAAGCTCAGACCACTCCAACATGGTCCTTACAATAGTACCAAGGCTACGAGAAACAATGATTTGGAGCATAACATTCCCCCATTCCTTCGTTTGCACCGAGTGTTCAATGTGGACCATCGTCGCCCAAGCTTCCCACCATTACTGGACACATCAGAAGTTGCAAAACAACGCACTAGGGACCAAGTTCAGCAGATGGAGGAACTCAGCGCAATGGGGAACATTGCTTCCTAAGGGGGGAGGAATGATCAAGGTGGATGTTGGTGGCCACCCACCTATCCCATATGGATCCCCACAACTATCTCTTTCAACTTTTCAGTTTCCTTAATTGTAGCACAATTTACTATTTTTAGCAGTTTTTTGAGTCCTGAACTTCCGAAGCCATTTTGAGGCCCCAAACGATGTTCTTTTGGAAAATTGGGAGCAACACGGGTCCATGGATCGATTTTTCTCTTCCGAAAGTTATAATTCTCAGATAGATCTTTCTAGCGATCTATTGTATACGTCAAACAGAGATCGAGTGCCAAAGTTACGACCCCAGGAAATTAATGTACGAATTTACCCAAACGGGGCCCACAATTTGGCATTTCATCTTATAGGGTTAGGTTTGGGGATGTTAAGGGTTTCCCATTGTTTTTCAACAATAAATAGGCCTTTGAGCCTTATTGTAACATAGTTTAGAGGCATGTAACTGCCACATCTCTTCTTAGAGATAAGCTACCATCGCCCTAGCTGGTTTATTTCCCTTTCTGTTTGTAAGCATATTTCAGTATTTTACATTAATGAAATGAAGTATTATTTCTGCTACATCTCCGTGTTTATGGTTATCTCTATAATTTGTTGTGTTCCTGTTTAGATCCGGATCGGTGGTATCAGAGCTGTTTGCTTTCTCTCTGTTTTTCTTTGCATGTCCCCAACGAGGTTTGGATATAAGGAGTTAAGGCTTGAACTGGTCAAATCTTTGCAAGACCAGCCTTGCAAATCCCGACAACCTCCCATGGCGGATGAAAAGAAAGACGAGGTGGCAGGAGATACTATCAAAATATTTCTCGAAGAATCCCTCGAGCGACAAAGGAATGCGATGATGGATAGATTTGTGCAGATCCTTCAACGACTACCCAGAGGTGAAGCATCAGCTTCTAACAACTACTCTGGAAACACCACACCATTTAAGGTACAATTTAATTTTGAAATCCTCATATTCGAGGGGCAAATATATGGAGATGTTGTAGATAAATGGTTAAATCTGCTAGATGGGTATTTTTCTGTTCTTGAATTTTCGAGTTGGGAAAAGATTGTTTTCGCTCTTCTCAAAGCAGCCCCCCACGTCAAGGACTGGTGGGAAACCTACTACGAGCAAAAGAATGAAAGTATGGGCTCAATATTTTCAGCCGGAACCACTTGGGATTCACTCTGGAATGCTATCAAGGAGTAGTACTACCTTGTAAAAAGCTATGAGGAAAAATACATCAAATGGACCACACTGCAGCAGGGAAGGGACCAAGATGTACCAGAGTTCACAAACATTTTTCATACCCTTCTCACACAGTTGGGTATCAAGGACTCTGAGTTACATTTAGTACTCAAATACCGCGGGTGCCTACACAGATACATCCAAGTAGAGATGGAGTTCCTGAGCATCTCCTTGCTCGGCACGACATACCGATACGCTATCAAAATAAAAAAAAGTTCAAACAGAAGAAGCGAGACTTTGGATATGCAAATCCGAAGACCAAAGGACAAAGCCAAAGCAGGGTGACCCAAGACAACTCGTCGAAGTCACAAGAAAAGAACAACACCATGAAGTTGAAGAAGAACACGGGAAAGTGGTGTGAGTTCCACAAGAGTCCCACTCATAACACAAGTGAGTGTCAGACCAAGCAGTCGCTGGTGGCTAAGTTGAAGGCTTCAAAATCAGATGCATGTTTCGACCCTGAGTCAGAACCCGACAAAGGGAATGGCAAAGAGAAGCAGATCATTGATGCAGAGCCCAACGTCACTATTGCCACTGCCAAGATCCAGAAGAATGAGCCCGAAGATGTAGAGGAGGGGGAACATCTTTTCAACTCATAGATGTGGGTGAAGGGTTCTCCGCTACAATTCATTGTTGATAGTGGCAGCCAAAAGAACCTCATTTTAGCAGAGGTCGTGAAGCGGTTGGGCCTACTGACTACACCACACCCACAGCCATACAATATCGGGTGGCTTCATGAAGGACGAGATCTCAAAGTTCAACAACAATGCTACCTTCCCTGCAGCATCAAGCCCTTCATAGATGAGGTATTATGTGATGTTACACCTCTAGATGTTTGTGATGTATTATTAGGCTAGCCATACTTCTGGAGGCGACATGCTATGTATGAGTCAAGGCCTCACACTATCATTATTTCTTTGGATAATTCATTATATAAGATACCGGAGGTAGCCCCACCTACCCCCACCTCCTTGATCTCTACTAAGAAAGACAACAAGCACATCTCCTAGACTAGGATATTCATTTTCTGTCTAGTTCGCTCCCAAAGTAAGGGAAAGATTGTCACCATATCCATGACCCCCGTGAAGGGTTCCTCCACACAGCAGCAGTAGCAAAGGAATATGGTCATGACAGAAGCCAAGAATAACTTCTCCTCACCCACAAGGGTACCACACAAGCTTCAGGTGGGCAACAAAGTCTGGTTGCATCTACAGAAAGAAAGCCTTACAAGAGTCCATTAGAAGCTCAGACCACTCCGACATGGTCCTTACACTAGTACCAAGGCTACGGGAAACAATTATTTGGAGCATATCATTCCCCCATTCCTTCGCTTGCACTAAGTGTTCAATGTGGACCGTCGTCGACCAAGCTTCCCACCATTACTAGACACATCAGAAGCTATAGAATAGCGCACTAGGGACCAAGTTCAGCAGATGGAGGATCTCAATGCAATGGGGACCATTGCTTCCTAAGGGTGTAGGAATGATCCAATTCGATGTTGGTGGCCACCCATCTATCCCATCTAGACCCCCACAACTCTCTTTCAACTTTTCAGTTTCCTTAATTGTAGCATTATTTACTATTTTTAGCAGTTTTTCGAGTCGTGAACTTCCAGAGCCATTTTGAGGCCCTAAATGACGTTTTTCTTGGAAAAATGGGAGCAACATGAGGCCATGGACCAAATTTTATCTTCCTAAAGTTATAGTTCTCGAATAGATCTTTCTAACAAGATATTGTACGCGTCAAACGGAGATCGGGTGCCAAAGTTACCACCCCGGGAAATTGATGTACCAATTTACCCAAACAGGGCCCACAATTTGGCGTTTCATCTTCTAGGGTTAGGTTTTGGGATGTTAAGGGTTTTCCATTGTTTCTCAACAATAGATAGGCCTTCGAGCCTCATTGTAACACAGTTCAGAGGCATGTAGCCTCCACATCTCTTCTTATAGATAAGCTACCATCGCCCTAGCTGGTTTATTTCCATTTCTATTTGTAAGCATATTTCAGTATTTTACCTTAATGAAATGAAGTATTATTTCCACTACATCTCTGTGTTTATGGATATCTCTATAATTTGTTGCATTCCTGTTTAAATCTGGATCAGTTGGTGCAAAAGGTAGAGTTAGACATCATATTGGCTCTTTTTTAATTTAGCAATGTTTAGGTTTTAGGTCTTATTAGCAAGAAGAGTTATAATCGAGAGACAACCAAAACCAAATTCTTTATGAAGTTATATTAGTTGATAGTGTTGTTGTATTTCCTATTGATATGTTCATGTTTATTGAATATCGGTCATTGGACATGGTAGAGACCTTCACTTGGTGTTGAAAAACCCTTTTTCCAAGTGACCCAGCTTCTTTCTAAATGTTCGTAACTTAACGTGACACTATGTTATACGTTATAGGTTTACCATCTATCGGCCATTGATCTATGTAGATATCATAAGACTTTTTCCAATAAAACCACCACTTGGCTATTCCAACAAGTATCGAGGGGTCCCGTCAACTAACAAGACTAACAGATGGGATAGTTTTATGATAATTCCACCTTGTCTACCACTACCATCCTACTACCACCAGCCTGCCATGAAAAATTGAAGGTTGTGAGCTTCGAAAAGTATTGGGTTGTCCCATCAATTAACAAATATGGTTATCGAAAACCCTCATGTCAATTGTAGTTTTTTCACCGCCACTAGAAAATTGTGGAAGTTTTGAAATTTTCAAGTGTAAAAGAGTGACAAAGAAGTCTCATTAAATGACTGGCTCGATAGAAGGGCCATTTCACAATATTTGTAAGTTTTTAACCACCATCTTTTCATCGGATATGTTCACCACTTCAAGTTAAAACAAGTAAAGCATCATCAGTCGTGAGGCCTGATAGGCCTTAACACATTTTTCTTAAGCACTTGTTCAAGGCATTGATCATATGTGTTGAAGTAGGTTGATTTGTTGGTGTTGTATAAAAGTTAACCCCTGATCCATAATCTTGATTCATTGGGAAATAAACCTAGGCCACTAATAGTTGGGTATAGTAGATGTAGTTGACATCACATCTAGTGGTTCATTTACTTTATCACTAGTAATACGTGGTGATAAATATGCAACCATATTCTCACAACCAGGTTTATCAAGTATAGTAACATCAAATTCTTGAAGGAGTAAAATCCAATAAATTATTCTACCATTAATAATTTTTTATTCATTAACTATTTAATGGCTAAATGATCCATATGTAGAAAAATAGGATATACAATAATGTAATGTCTGAATTTGGTAGTGGCATACATTACTACTAATAACTCCTTCTCAGTGACTATATAATTCAATTTTGCATGTGCAATATTTTGCTAATATAATAAATTTCATGCATTGTTGCATCTTATTTATGTCCTAACACAACACCTAAATTTTTATTAGAAATATTAGAATATATATGAAATGGTAGATTCTAATTTGGTTCTTGTAAAATAGGAGCAGTAGTTAATTTATATTTAAAAGTTTTAAATACTTTTTGACACATTATCATCCATATAAATTTAGCATCTATTGGATTATAGGGGCTTGACCCAGGTTTAGAAGAGTTATTTAGCCCAACAAAACCGGAGCTACCAGCTCTTTCAGCAACAACTCGCAGAGCGCAGACTGAGGTCTCACCCGAGGTAGCAGGGGAGGGTGTTGGAACTAAGTTTCCACACCCTTGAGATGTCTTGAAGTGGTCTAGGGGTTTCGCACACCGTTCTGTGGCTTTGCGCCACTCTGCTTCGCGCAGATCCAGTCCTAGAATACTCCTTAATACTTATTAATGCGATGTTTATAGATTCAATCTACTTTTTAAGGTATTGAAGCAAACATTTATCAAAATTAACCAGTTCGCGCACTTAGAATAGATAAAGATTCACATATATTCATAACATAAGCATACGTGCATAGATCGAACAGTTATTTTAACCATACATTAGCCAAATCCGCGATGATTCAGATTTAACACATAATTTCAGAATCAATTTATCTTTATTCAAGTTCTTTACCAATACATCCAGATCCGTCTTGCACACTCAACTGCAGGGGTCCGCACACATAGCTGTGGACTCTTCTAGGCCTCTGTGCACTTAGCTGCAGAGCCTCTATCTACTACCCAATAGCCTTGACTCGAAACTTACAGATGCTTTCAGAATTTTCTTCTCAAAAACCCATTACATATCAGATCCAAGATTACATACCAAATAGCTACTTTCTACCCATAAAGCCTCGCTCTATTTATACCTTCCTATAGTCTGCGGACCGACTCACTTCCTATTATTCTATATTATTTCTTGGGCAGACAACCCTTTGATTTTACCTTTTACATTTCGTGCTCCACATATTTCGGAGTCTTACAATATTTTTACCCTAACTTATAGGCTCTTAGCCCCAAAACTGTTACGCAACACCTCCGCTACCCAACAATCCCCCAACACAATCATCGTGACTCATCCTGAGTCACTCGTCGGTGTGGCAAGACGGGATACCTTGGCTTCGCAGTTCACCCCCCTTTGAGTGGCGCTCTTCATCCTGCTACTCCTTCGTTGTCTCCTAAAACAGTTCGTCCAGCTCCCGTTTCATTGTTTCTACCAAGTCTCGCAACGGAAAATGCTCATTTTGCTCTGCTCGATTAACACAAAACACCCCCTCACAGGATTTTAGCTCTAGCGGGGGAGCTGCATACGGGACCTCCTTGTACCACCGCAGCCACTTCTTACCTTCGTATCTTCTTTTCACACTGTCTGCTGCATTTTGTGTTTCGATTTCGCAAGACCCTGGCTGCTATCCACGAGATCCCAATCCACAAGGTTCATCAGAAACAACTTATTAACTACACTCCGACTAGTGGTCTCCGTCTTTTCATCCTTCCTTTTTTCTCTTGTGGTTCGTCAGCTCGCCCATGGGCGAGGCTGCGGCATCCGATCCAATTCTACTTCATGTCCACCATTTTCCAGTACATCCCCTATCGTTGATGTTGAACTTTGCATGGTGCCCGCAGTGATCAACACCATATTCTTCAGGGAGCCCTGCATCTCCATCGGCCATATCACCACCCTCGGTCTTATTCCTTGTGCGTAGATAATAAAAAGTTTTATAGCAGTAGGGAGTCACAATAGCGTGCGGTTCTTAGAAGTGTAGCTCACTCGGTGGAGGCCCCCCTGCGATTTATAAGTGTTTCAAATTTCAAATTTGCTGGCTCCCGCCTGTTCTGGTGCCCTCATGTTAAACCTGTGGCAGATCGTGCCATATCTGGCTCGTACTGTTGCTCTTAATGTTCCGCCGCCCGTTCCCTTTTGCCATGAGGCAAACATCTTGTCATGAATAGTGATAGCAACAGTCACCTCGTTTCCTATCCACGCATCAGTGCAACCCTTTCCACACAACTACGACCCTTGCGAGATGCCAAATCTATGCGCATTCTGGTAGTCACATCTCTTTCCCCTAGATTGCATTATCGTCTCACACTCTCTTTCAACTGGTTGGAGCAGTGAGACCATCCTTTAGGTGGTTAGTCATGTGGTCAGCCCACCCGTGTAGAGTTTCAGGTGATTGAAATTCACTTGGCCTGGGAAGGGGTCTCCATTGAGCTTGGCCAGCTGAACCGTGCCCCCATCTGTAACTTCTTTGGTGACATAGGGTCCCAACCAATGCATTTGAAGTTTGCTAGGGAATTTCTCGAACTTGCTATCATACAGTAATACTAGATCATTTTCCTTGAAAGTGTGCACCTTGATATGGTGATCATGCCACGTTTTCTCTCATTGCTTCTATACTTGCTGATGGAATCCAACCAAAAACTAGTCCTCCTCCAATTCCTCTAGTTGCACGAGCCATTCCTCCAAATCCCCGTGATTAGCCATGCCTGTTATGGCCACTATTCGTAGACTAGGGATAATGTACTCCATCAGCATGATGGCCTCCTTGCCATAGACTAACCGGAAAGGTGTCTGGCACGTCAACTTCTTGCACGTAGTTTGGTATGCCCATAGCACAAAAAGGATGCCCAAGTCCCAGTCATTTCACTGCGCATTACAGACCTTGGTCAACATGGTCTATAAAATTTTGTTGAATGCTTCCACGGTCACACTCACTTGCGGGTGGTAAGGCATACTCTGTTGATGATATATTTGGAATTCCTCAGTGAGTGCATTGATTGTTTCATTCAAAAATTGCGTACCTCGATCGCTCATGAGGATTTTGGGGCATCCAAACTTGGTCAACATGTTCTCGAACAAAAACATCGCAGCTGTAGCAGCCGTGTAATCCTTAACCGACTATGATTCTGCCTACCTAGTCAAATATTTGATTGCGATGATGATATAGCACACTCCAGTCTTCCCTTAAGGTGTGATAGGTCCTACAAAGTCAATTGCCCACTTCTCGAATGGTTGTAACATCATCTATGGTTTAAGTAGCATTTCATCCCTCCGCGATGGTTTCTCGGTCCAATGATAGATGTCACAGGCTCGACAATACGATTTCGAGTCCTGATGTAGAGTTGGCCACCATAGTCCTGCGCAAAGAATCTTTTGTGTTGTAGCAAGACCTACAAAATGTCCTCCAGCCACGCTGCCATGTGCTTCGGCCAAGATTTGTCCACGCTCAAATTCAAGCACATATCTACATAAGATTTCGTCGTTGCCAATTTTGTAGAGATGCCTTGCAATCATGGTAAAATCAGCTGCTCGTATCACCAATTCATTCTTCTGCTAAACAGAATATCCTTGTGGCCCAGTTCCTGTAGTTAAGAAATGGATTATATCCTCAAAGTGGCCATCCACAATGTGCATTACATATAGTTGTGCATCTGAGAGTCCTTCCTCTAAATTTGTGGGCTCTTGACCGTTCTCAATCCGAGAAAGGTGATCCAGACCTACATTTAGATGTCCCGACTTTATGATGAGCTCAAAGTCATATTATTGGAATAACAGCAACCACCTACAAATTCGCCCCCCCAACACAGGCTTATTCACTAGGTATTTTAGCGCAGAGTGATCAGTATACATCTTAAAGTGTCCTCTGAGTAGATAGTGGCGGTATTTTTGGAGTGTGTATACCATCATAAATTTCTCTCGCTTAGTCGTGGAGTAATTATTCTTAGCTTTTGACAACCAGTGACTTGCGAATGCAATCGGGTGATCTATTCCCTCAGGTCCTTGAGTGAGTACCACACCCAATGCGATACACGACACATCATCATGCACATGAAATTCGATGTCCCATTTCGGAAAGACCAATATAGGGGCGGATTCCATCTTTTCCTTAAGCATTTCCAGACTTTTGTTTCACTCCTCATTCCAATAATAAGTAGCATCCTTCTTCAGCAACTGTTCCATTGGAGCTTTGATCTGGGGTGCGTAGTTGTTTGACACTTCGAGGCACTTGCAGATTGAGTATGACAGTGATCTTTGCCGGATCCACCATCAGGCCTTGCTTACAAACCACATGGCCATGTAGGTTCCCGAAGGGGATGAGGGAAGTAAACTTATTTAGGTTTAGCGCAATCTGGTGTCGTCGGCAAGTATCCAGCATTAACCGTAAGCTCGCGATATGTTTCTTAACCAGTTCAAATATAGTCCAGTCATCAAGATAGACCTCTAAGAACTTGTGTATAAATTCCTTGAATGTTGTTACAACAATGCGTGAGAATATAGCTGGTGCGCTCTTTAGTCCAAAGGGCATCACCGTATACTGAAAACAACCCCATTCAATGGTGAACGTTGTTTTACTCCTGTCCTCTGGTGTGATCTTGATCCAGTGGTATCCTGAGAACTCGTCCATGAAAGAGTTGGCTTCCTACCCACCCACACTTTCTAGTACCTCATATGTAAAGGGTGTTGGGAACCGATCATTAACACAGGCATCATTGAGCTTCCTGAGATCCACGCAGATGCAAATCTCACCCTTTTGTTTCTTCTCCTGCACAACCGTAGGACTTACCCAGTTGGACTCCTCGACTGGTTCAATGATTCTTGTTGCCAGCATCTTGTCCAATTCTTCGCGGACCTTTCCTTTGTATTTTGGATTCAATCAGTAGGGTCGTTACTTAACTGGCTTTGTGTCCGGCTTCAATGTTATCTTCATCATTCCCAAGTCTCCTAGGATCCATTTTAGTTCTGTGATTTTTGTTGGGAATAAATATCGATATTCCCAAAGCAACTCGACGACCTTTTCCACCATGGCATCATCCCAATAGTCCCCAAGTATTGCATATTTCGGCTTTTTTCTGTTTCGATATTTACTTGTCTCATTTTCAATGGCGCCATGATATATGGATCTTTGATTTCGAGTCCGTGCACCTCACAGCTACCCTCTGATTCTGAGATATTAATGTTTCACGGGTCATCCTCATCATCTTCTACCTGGACATTGTAATATTCGAGGGCCTGGCTCAGCTATCGTGACCAGTCGATCTGCATGGTTTCTTCTGGTTCTAGTGGCGTTTTGAAAATGGCAGCCTTCACCTGCTGTAACGCGTCATCCACAGTGTCCATTCATTGATCTTCAAAAAGGAATGTTGACAAAAACCCTTTGCGCAAGATATCCCACTTGTCCATTCCATGTCCTATTTCAGTATACCAATTTCTAGGAATGATGTCTAGGGTGTGATAAAATAAGTGTACCCATTCTAGTTGAGGTTCCTCTCCTTAGGCTTTGATCCATCTAGTAAGGTGCATGCACGGGCCATCACGTCCATCATATTTATCCATTATTCATAGTTCTGGCTTCCCAGATCTTATCTGCATCATGTGCCTACAGCCGCACCAATCTTCGAAGTCCCTTCATGTGTGCCCCACTGTCGCACAAGTGTTTCACGCAATGCCCGTATCAACGCATCAAACCGTTGGTGCTCTGGTGCCACGCTTTCAAATTTGGTCAGGAATTCATCTATTATTGTCAACCCATCATACATTGGCAGATTGCGATGCTAGGTCCTCACGCGGTACAAAGATTTAGTCACCATATTGCAGTGTAACGTGGTTAATCCGTTCAACCTGTTATGCCACCGCTCGTCTTCTTCATCTGAAACGGTGGTGCAGGATTTTTCATAGCCCCGTGAAATTCTTCTATCCTCTGTTGACTTAGCCCATTCTTGCCTTTGTGCATAAATTTTGTAGATACAGTCTAATTCATCGTCAGTTTCTTTGTTGCGCACGGGTTCAATGTAGTGCGGTCCTTCAGCCAGATCTAGCGAAATGACTATGCGGAGCGACTTCATTTCAAATATCATTGTCCACTTCTTTAAATCAATAACGCCATTCATGTCGGTGGCCCAGCCCATCCCTAACAACGTAGGATAAGGCGTACTTTCATCGACGATTTCAATTACTTCAAAGTGTATTCTGGTACTCACGCCTTCTATATCTACCATAATTCCCTGCAACCTTCCCATGGGCAAGATCTTCTGTTGGTTCACCATCCACAATTGAATAGGAGACCATTGTAGTGTAGGCCTACCCATGCGCTCCCAAGTTTGTTTACATAGTAAATTTGCATCTAAGCCCAAATCTAGAATGATTTGATCCATCTCATAGTCACCAATTTGTGTCATTAATTGCATCTCTCACCCCATCCGTGTTGCGTGTTTTCCTAGTTTGCGGACCACGCTAGGTTCTCGCGTCCCCGCACACCTATTTATTAATTCTTGCAAGCCTCTAACTGCCCTATTATCACACATCAATTTTATGCATGTCTCTAAAAAGGTAGCTAGCATTGAGGGATCCCTGTTCTGCTCAGGTTGATCCCTGCTACCTGGGGTAGAGACCTCCACGAATCTCTCCCTAGCTTCCAGATATGTCTCCTTGCCAACCCCTACGTCTTGCTTACTTAAGTTCCTTTTATCCTCTTCTATGTTCATGCCACTTCTTAGTACCATGTTTACTTTGGATCTTCGCCGCGAGGCTCAGACCTCATCATCTACACGTTCTGGGTCGTCATCAATTGCGCTGCCCTTTTTCATGAATCTGTGCTATCAATGTAAGGAAATCTATCAGCTCATGATCGAATTGCTCACAGTAAGTGCATGAAATTCTAGTTGGGTTGGTACAGTCTCACGTGTAATGTCAGGGTACTCTGTAGTTGTAACAGATTAGTTGCCTGTGACCCCTTCCTGGCCCCATTCTGCCCCACCCTCGTCGACGTCCCTGGAACCCACTGCACACAATCGCCATGGATGGATCCTGACCTCGCGCCTCAATCTACATTCTATAGGCAGGTGACTAGTCCATTAATAATTGATAACTATGACAATCACTTTCCTTGTGGCCCACCGATCTGCAAAAGTTGCAAAAGAGCCGTTGGGGGGTCTGGTTGAATTTTGGCAATAGATGACAGTTATCTATGTTATGCTTTCCTCTCACCTGACAGATTATGCAACAGAGTGGGGTTGTCACGCTTGGCCCTACCTGTGCCTCTGGTCGCAATGGTGTTGGTCCCCCTATTGCCACATAATTCGCCAAGACCCGGCAATGATCTTTATCATGCCCCTGGCTCCTGTACTTTACACACCATACTTCCTCCCGAACTTCTACGCAGGGTACTAGTTCCTATTTTAGCTTCTTCATTTCCAAACAAAAGTTTTGTATCTGCACTTGGATTTGCTAAACTCCCAACCCTGGGTCCCGTAATTGTTGTCTCCAACTCTTCGGCCTAGGTTGAGATTTTTTGTTGTGACAAAGTCATCGTTAGATGTGGTGTTAATGATGCCATAAACCAAGCACAATGTTGTGCATCTGTTAGTGTCATTTTTTTTTTTCGCAGATGTTACTTTTCAGTGTTTGATCTAAATCCCATGGGGTTTCACCAAGCATCATCGCGATCTCCTTTAACCCTATGATTGACTGTGTTTCTGACTTTGATTGTCTAAATTCATTCTTTAGTTTGGTCTGGATCTTTGTTGTCCCTACAGTCGGGTGATCACTTGAGTACTTTATGTACCATGTCAGTGCTCGGTCCTGTAGTGCACTAACTAAGGTAGCCTTTCTGATATTATCATCTGTAATTCTGTGTGTGTTCCATACCGATGTTAACATGAAAAAAAATTGTTCTGGATCTTCACTTCCTACTCCTTTGAACACATGTAGTTGGATCGCGCTCGTCTTTGTCAACCTTGTCAATGTACTCTGAACTACTACTGCTCCTAGTCCCTTCGATCCTTCGATTTTTTTTCTTTATAGAGTCCCCGCGTTCTACATCAGACACCCCTTAGGCAGATCTTGGTCCTGACAATGGAACCATTTGTTGGCTTATAGGTGCTTGACCCAGGTTCAGAAGAGTTATTTAGCTCAAAACATCCCGCAGCTACCGGCCCTTTCGGCAATAACCCGTGGAGCAAGGACTGAGGTCTCACCTGAGGTAGTTGGGGAGGGTGTTGGAACCAGTTTTTCGCACCCTTGTGATGTCTTGAAGTGGTCTGGGGGTTTCGCGCACTGTTTTGTGGATTTGCACCACTTTGCTTCACGTAGATCCAGTCCCAGAATACTCCTTAATACTTATTAATGCGACGTTTATAGATTCAATCTATTTTTTAAGCTCTTTAAGCAAACATTTATTTGAATTAACTAGTTTGCGCACTTAGAATAGATACAAATTCACATATATTCATAATATAAGCATATGCGCATAGATCAAACAATTATTTTAACCATACATTAGCCAGATCCGCGATGATTCAGATTTAACACAGAATTTTAAAATCAACTTATCTTTATTCAAGTTCTTCACCAATACATCTAGATCCGTCCTATGCAATCAGTTGCAGGGGTCTGTGTACACAGCTGCAGACTCTTCCAGGCCTTTGCGTACACAGCTGCAGAGCCTCTATCTACTACCCAATACCCTCGACTCGGACTTACACAGAATTTTCTTCTCAAAACCCATTACATATCAGATCCAATATTACATACCAAAAGGCTACTTTCTACCCATAGAATCTCACTCTATTTATACCTTCCTATAGTCCGTGGACCGAAATACTTCCTATTATTCTATATTATTTCTTGGGCGGACAACCCTTTGACTTGACCTTTTACATTTTGCACTCCACATATTTCAGAGTCTTACAATATTTTTACCCTAACTTATAGGCTCTCAGCCCCAAAACTATTACGCGGGACCTCCGCTACCCAACAACATCTTTAGTAAGTAATACAAACAATTGTGAATCAATTTTATCGAAATTCTCTACAAACCTTCAATAATAGCTAGCATGGCTGAGAAAAACTCCCCACATGTCTTTGCTTTGTAGGAACAGGTAGATTTTTAATGACAACTACTTTTGTTGGATCTACCTTAATTCCTTGTGTTGAAACATAATGTCCCAAAACAATTCACTCATTCATCGTTAAGAAACATTTTTCATTACTTAGTGAGAAATGGTTTTTTATACATTTTTTTTTTTAATTTATCCAAGGCTTCATCAAAATCATTCCCAAAATTAGTACAATCATCCGTGAACACTTTATCCATTACCAAAATAATATTAGAAAATATACTCAAAATGACCCTTTGGAAAGTTCTCGGTGCATTACATAATTCAAATGGTAAAACTTTGTAAGAAAAAGTCCCCCAAGGGAAGATAAACATAGTTTTATCTTTATCCTAAAGAGCAATTTGTATTTGATTGTACACACTAAAACCATCCATAAAAGAATATACTTTTCTCCTTCCAAAGAGTACAACACTTGGCCAATAAATGGAAATGGAAAATGATCTTTTCTGGTAGCTTTATTGACTTACCTATAATCCACGTAGACTCTCCATTGACTCCCTTTCTTTGGAACTATAACAAGTGGTGAAACCCACTCACTATCAAATATGGGGTAGATGAATCACATTAGAAGTTTTCACAACTCTTCTTTCACAATTTCGTTAAGAACTAGATTCATTTGGCATTGGGGTTGTTTTACAGGACGAACTCCATCAATAATATAAATATGATGCATACAAATTGATGGATCTATCCATATCATGTCCTTCATGCAAATGTTTTTGAATGTTTCTACAAAAGTTCCTCTAGTTGTTGTTGTTGTTGGAATGACTATAGTTGATTATCAATATTTAATGCCTTTCCCAGAGAAATTTCAATTTTATTTACTCTAGAATTTATAGATTCTTCAATAAAGTATTATTCCAAATATTGATGTCCAATTTTTTCTTCTGAAAAAAATTTAAAATGATCATTTTAATAAATTTTGGAATGAACTTGATTCGTGGTTAGCATTTTTCTGAGTTTCTTCTTCTTGGCTAAAGAATGCTTTGATTGTAACATTAGAAGAATAAATATTTTGCATATAGTTAGAAATTAGTCGATCTTGTGATGGTTATTTCAAAAATAAGTTTCGATATACAATAAGAACTGGTGTGGAGTATTAATCAAAATAATTATTCTCATCATCTTCAAGAATACATAATGGTTCTTTTATTTCTTTAATGGAACTTGCAAGAGAATATAATTGTAATATTTTATTGATTTTCCTAGAGATATTGTCATATTTCCTTAATGACATTTGATATAATCATATGCGTCTACTAACCAAGTTCATACTAAGATTAATGGATAACCTGTTGTATTGGTTTTGGTATGTAAAATAAGAAAATAAACAAGGTGTACCTATTAATCCATGGTAATGATAACGTCTTCCAAAATTCCCTCGGGTTTGGATATGGACCTATCAACCATTTGTAACAAAGTTGGGGTTTGCCTCAAGAGATTATGAAGATTTAGATTCCTCATTATTTCATTAGTCATCAAATTAATGACTACTCCAAGATCTATGAGATTATTTACAATAAATTTATTCCCTATTTGTTCTTGAACAACAAGGTTACCAAGATCTCCATACTTTAGATTCAAAGATTTCACAATCATAAGTTCAAATAATTGACCAGTTACTTAAATAGTTGGAGGATCAAGTTTATTTTTCCCTACTTTATTGATTCAAAAATCTCTTATAGCTATATTATAGATCAATGTGTTCTTGATAGCTTGAACAATTATAACTTTAACACACAAATTATTTAGTTCTTCTAGGATATCAAAGGTTAGTTCTAAAGGTACTTTAGGATTTGTAAGCCTTTCAAGAAATGGTGCTGATTGAGATTGATCAGATTTTTTTATTTTTAGGTTGACTTGTATTTTGAGAGATACGTAAAAAAGATTCATCTTATTTCTTAGAATGTTGTTTGTTCTTCACTCACATCCTTCATTTTGGGTGGCATTGGGTCTTCTAAAATCTTTCCTGACCTTAATTATGTGGCTCGACAATTAACTATAACAACAATAAAAGTTAAATATTCACCAAATTTATTGGTATAAATTGGTTGACTCAATTAGACTGCTTGATTTGGTTATGGTTGTTGATTTTCTTAGCCCATCCTGATGTTTGGACTTGGATTCAATTGAGTAGGTAATTTATATGGCATGGGTTCTTGATTAGAATTTTGCAATTAGGGTGATGGTATAAATTGATGTTGTTGTGACCAATTTTAACAAGGTCAGTTTAATTGTTACATATGCCATTGAATACCTTACATAGGAAAGGGTTGAGGGTTTGAATAAGATTGTTGGTTGTAAGGAAGTGTATAATTCCAAGGATTTGAGATAGATGGTTGCCAAGGTTGTTGCGAAATAGGAAATTGAGAAGAAGGAAATTGATGTCATGAGTTAAACTAAGGATTTTACTAAGGTTGATTAGACCATGGTTCATTGAAATATTGAACATCTTGATTTATTCCAAGAAGTGGTGGTCAAAATTATCCAAACCCTCGTTGATTAATAAATTAAGCTTTTCAATATTTTGATCAATTACTTGATATATTTCTTTTAATCTTGACATATATGCATAGTCATTAACATCATAATTTTCAGAACTAATGCTACAGACTTTGATTACAACTAATGGACACTCATTCCAAATATGTTTCTTTGTACACCTTGGGTAGAATTTTCCTAAAGCTTTCTCATTGCCTTCTTTGTTTTCCTTGTTTTTAAATCATCTTATTCCAGAAACAATGAATTCATTTTTCATATTACCCAATAAATTTCCAATATCATGTTTTGTTATTCTAGAATTATTCTTAGATTTAGAGGTTATTGAACCTCTTGCTCCTTTTCCCTTTTTCATATTTTCTCTAATTCTTAAGAAATTTTCAAATATCATCACAAGCAAGATTATTATCTAACAATTATAAGATTTAGGGCCTCCATTATGTATTCTCTATCTCCTCTTAGCAATATGAGCTTTAGTGATTCATCATCCAGTTTTACAAGTTTTTGAATGTTTATAGCTTAGTTGAAAACTTTCAGCATAGTCTTATAATGTTTTATATGGTTTATGACTCATCCTATAAATTCTATCTCTTGTTTCTCTTTTTTTGAAATACTTTATATTTTGTAAGAAGCCTCTCTTTCATATACTCCTAAGTACCTATACTTCCTCATTTTAGTCCCGTAAACCATCTTAAAGCAACATCTTTTAAAATTGAAGGAAACAACATCAACTTCTAAGGGTTTATCTTATAATCATATGTTCTACACACAATTTCAAACTCAAATAAGAACGTATTAGAGTATTCTATGAACAATCCATAAAATATAGGAAGAATTAAGGGATTAATGTTTTTCATCCTAGCATCATCTCTAATTTACCTTATCCTAAAAGGAGGTTCTTCTTCTTCTTCCCCTTTCATATCTCGTTATTCTTTATGGTTACCCATGTTGAACAAGATAGCCTCAATTTTAAGATCAACAAATTTGGGTTCTTCAATTTTTGTTCCAGATCCCAAAATATCAAAGTCTTGAGGTTCAAAATTAACAATTATGTGATGTTATTCTTGAGTTCTTGATGTGGAAGCAACATATTGCTTTACTTCCTTCATTGGAATTAGTTTTGGAGGAGTTTTAGGAAGAAATATCCCTAACTTGTCCCTCTTTCTCCTCATTATTTCTTAACTCACTACTTGAGTTAATGTTTAAATAAAAAATCCCAAAATTTGACATTTTCCTCATAAATGACACCAAAAACTGACAATCTCTTACAATTATCTTATATGAACCTACTTTAATATCAATCTAGGATTGTTTATTTTACAAACTGCTCAGAAAAATATATGCATTCTTAGGTTAGTAAGTTGTTATTAAGTTGTCATTATCGCTAAATTAAACTACACTAAATTCTACTAGAAAAATAAAGAAACAATTATGCTAACTATGAAAAGGTTATGTATTGCAAAAAGAGTAAATATAATGGCAATTCCTGCTAGAGATACTCATTATAGTTGAAAATAAATTACAATCCCATGTAATAGAATGAAAGAAAAGAAAAAAAAGTATTCTACTATTCATAAAACATATTGTAGATAATGCTAAGGAATTAAATGAAGTGTTCAAAATAACATATTGTTATACATGAAGAAATTCAAAGCAATCAATATAAACATAATTTAAATATGGTTGATTCCTAAAAAGTATGTTACAATGTAGAAATGTATTCACAGAAAATGATGTATACACAAAATTGATAGATGAAATATATCCTAAATACATGAAATTGATTGCTACACAAAAATAGAATTGCATGCAAAGAAAGTAACAATATTCATAAGAAAATATGCCATAAAATAATATCATTGTGCTTGTATAGTTTCCCTTGATGTACAGTCTACCGGTGATTGTAAAAACACTCTTCACACACTCGAGATCATGAACAGTTAATTCGTGTATTCCAAAAACACAATAATAACATTACCAAAGAATTAAACCTTTCTTGGTTCAACTCTCCATTTTTTATACAAAAGAAACTATTGTTGGACACAATTGCCTACTAAATTTAGGTGGTTCTTGGCTAATATAAAAGATGCAACCACTTTTCAGTTCAAACAAATAGGTATTCCAAAACTTAACATCTATCGAAAAAATATTTTAACTACTTTCCTTAGTGCCCACATTTAGCTATGGACCTATCAACCATTTGTAACAAAGTTGGGGTTTTCGTCAAGAGATTGTGAATTCATTTCAACTTTTAATTTTATATTTTTACATATAATTCAAGTATTACAATAACTTTTGAAGGTTATTGAATCCTTTTATCCATTCAAAAGTAAAATTTAAACAATGACAAATGCAATATCACTAAGAATTGTATCACTATATTTCTATGGGAAAAGCCAAAACATAAAACATTTATAATCCACCTTTAAATTATTAGTACCAACCTATTCCATATCACTTATTCAGTAAGGGATGTATTACAAAATAGTAATTCACACATTATCAAGAATTTATTAAGTACACTTCCTAAATTAGGGATTTCAAATTGTTTCAAAATATTGAAAGAGATATGAGTGTTCTAAGGTTATAAAAACCATAAGCTCTTGAATTATGACTTTTTTGGAGCTTTGATAAGCCCTACATTTTCCCCTTTCATCAGTAACAATATATTGGAGGAAGGTAATGATGCCATACCATGTCTGATGAATATCAAAGATCTAAAGAATTAGTCACTTTCTAATGTGAAGTTTAATTGATGGACAGAGATGGAGTGAAAATGAGTCAGAAAGCTATAAATTGAGCAAAAGGAAATTATGACCCATTAGAGGTTTTAAATATGGATTAATGGTTATTATTTGGATTGATGTGAACAAATTATATATAACTCATCTGGGAGAATGTATCTAGACACCTAAGTGTTTGAAAATATAGGAAACTTCTACAACAATGGACCCTTAGCCAACTCGTACACAAGTCGGTCAATTTGATCTCTTTGGGAATGACAAACTCTAGAATTTTTTTTCTCAATTATGATTTTTTTCTCAATTGTCTCAATTATGAAATTACTATTATCTCATAATTATAACATTTTGACAAAATATTTATGAGAAATTATGCAAGTATGTAATTCCACCCTTTTAACATGGAATAAATCTCACATAAGTAAAAGCAAAGGTGAAAGGGGATGGATTCTAACCAAGAACTAAGGTAAGTTTCACTTGGGTTTCTCTCACTATAGTGGAGTGGAAAATAGGGTTATAACAAAGGTAACCTTTCTTTATATGCCCTAACACAAAATATTAAGGTAGGTTCTAGTGAGAGAACTTAACTAGATTACTTTTATGATAACTTAACCCACCAATACATTTGCATCATTTTTATGTAATTCCTTATATAATTAGCTAATATTTCATAAAAAAAAATATGAACATTTTTTCCCTATCTAAAAATATATTGAATGGGATTCTTGTACCTTTATTCTATTTTGACATTATTGTATGATAGTTGGTGCAAAGTAGTGTGTTGTAAATGTATATTACACATCACCATTTATGTGCAAATTCACCGGGACAATATGTTTCCATTATCCCTTCAATTAGGAGTTGTGTTGGGGTATATTTTGTAAAGGTATATTACACATCACCATTTATGTGCAAATTCACCGGGACAATATGTTTCCATTATCCCTTCAATTAGGAGTTGTGTTGGGGTATATTTTCAAATTTTTATTATTTCATAATAATATTCATAGCAATGTCCATGGATCTGTAAACCTATATTTATATTTTCCCTTGAAATATTGCACATGTAAGACTAGAATTATAAACACTCATATAAGAAGTAAATTGCAAAACAATACGCATATTAGATGTAGCATAAAGAGAATTAATACTAACAATATTTACCCAACATAAGAAACACTGGTCATAAATATCCATCAAGTGAAAATAATTTAATTAGAAAACAATTTCCTAATGAATTTTTTCAATAAGGAATTATTCGCAAACTTGCTATAATTTTCTATGAAAAATTGAATGCTTCACCTGCCATATAATGGACTTTTGCCTCTCCTTAAGTACTTCATGATGAGATGAATATTACTTCCAATTTATATCTAAGATATTTAAATATCTTTAGATGTTCAATAGTTGATATGGTATAGCAACAATTCTAAAGAATTTTGAAAGCACAAATGATCAAATGCAGTCATCCAATCCATGTTTCCCCAAGAAAAGTCCTACTTGATTAATTGACAAGATAAGAGCACATCATTGTTTTCCAATCCAATAGTACTTGTTAATCATAATTGTACATAATCACATTTGTCAACAACATAAGGCAAATAGTCCCAAAAATCCTTATCGACTCAGCCATCAATCTATTAATAATTCAGTCAAATCAATAATTCAATGACACTCCCAAAATTGACGAAACAATCAAAGCACAGTTGATGAAATACCTAGTAAAAAATTTATCAACTGGTATCTTCAGTAAATCCTCAATCAACCACTATCAATTCTTTAGTTGCAAGGAAGAGTAGTATTGTACAATGATACAACCAAGGGGAATTTTTTTTATGAAGTCCTCAAACATTTTTTAAAATCATTCCATGACCATCCATTAATCATGTTAGCGTCAATCACTTCATCATGTCACCAGTGATCAAATATGCTCTTACAAGGTGTTGTTAGGGTGTCAAGTCATTTTTTTGTCATTTCAGTGAGTCTTCAAATAAAAAATTGGTCATCAGTTGTTATGTTTAGGTCACTGCTGCTCCCTTCACTTACTCATGGTTCTCATCACTCATCATGTTCATTGTCTCCTTTGAGGTATCATATCTTCATTTAAGTGTCTTGGGTCATGAAATGGTCAAATTCTTCATTTTAGGTCATGGTTTATGGTTTCACTTCATGTATCATCATGATACCATATGTCAAAACAAAAACATGTGCATCATGTGATTTAGTGGGTAAAGGGAGTTAACATCTTAGGGAAAGCAAAATAAAGGTAAAGGTAATGTTTAATTTCAAATAAGACAATGTCGTAGTACACTACCTCGTCTCATCATTTCTCATAGGGACAATTTTTATTCAAAATATGTTTTTGACCCAATGGAGAATAATTTTAAACAAGTGAAAGAGGTTTTTTCCAATTATAATCCAAGGAACAACAACCTCCTTCATTTTATCCACATGTATTATGATTTGAAAGAAATTCCCAAACTACACTTGCAATAGTAGAGTTGTTACAATTCTGTATAGCTTAACTTCAAAACATTTTTTCAGGGATTTTTAGCATGTGTTGGTAGTGATTAACAACTCTATTGTGTATAATACATCATCAGATTTCCAATGGTAACTTTAGATCGTGATTTGCATTAGTGGAAGGCATCCAAAACTTCTCTGCAAGTTGGCATTGAGATTTTGTCAGAGACACCCTGATTTTTTGGAGTGACCTTGGGAAAATCAAATTTTCTCCCTACGTGAGTGTCTAAATTACATGCTTGAGGTGTCTATCTTGCAACAAACTTCAAAATATTTCTAATGAGCTACCATGTTTGCAATTGGGAGCATTTTAAGGCCTCCAAAAGTGGTTTGCAATTCGGTGATGTTCTTCTAGACACTGTGTTGCACTTCTGGAGATTGCATTGCGCTTTTGAGGGTGGCGTTGCACTTCTAGACACTGCACTGCACTTCCATGAACTGTGTTGTCGTTGTGCCAGAGCAGCCTGAAACTCATCCAAACTCACCCAAATTTTTATTTTGAGCTTTCAATCCTACTTATTTCTATTCTAAGATTTTTCACAAGTAATTATCATCCTTTTAATCACCTTTTTCCTTTGGCAAGATGAATGCAAATGCAAGATCTCTTCATCTAGGGTTTAGGTGAAATTTTTATGCTGCAAGCACTTGTGTAACTGATGTTTTGGTTAGTTTTGATATTGAAAACATGTAAATATTCTACCTCATATCATTGTACATGTTTAAAACACCCTTTGATTCACTAAATAACTTATCAATCATTTTGCCTCATCCTTACACAAACCTTGGCTCATACTTATCATTTTGGGAAATTTCCTAGCAAGATTGTTTTTCAAATTCTCATACTCATCTCTCTCTCTCTCTCTCATTCCACTCCATTTAAAATTCCTAAGTTTTCTACAACCCCTATCTATCTCCCAAAATTCCCCTACCATCATTTCCCTTCCCTAACTCCCTCATTTCATCATTTCCTTCCTTGAGCAAGAAAACAGTCAGCTTAAGGCTAGACAACTCATCATAGAGAAAGAGAAATCTAAGGTGTTGCAGCAAGGAGGCAAAGGAAAATCAGTGTTAGGGCCTAGTGAACATGAGGAAACTGAAAAAAAAGGCAGGAAAAAGAGGCCAAGGACCAAGGGACTCAAGAAGGCATTGAAGGAGGAGAAAGGACATAATCTGTTAGATGAAGACCTAGACATGGAGGACAAAATTTCCTTGGAGATTAATGAGGATAGAGCGTATTAGCTAAGTAAGGTCAATGACCACTTAGAACAACTTCTTGACAAAGAAAATAGGGATAATCATCTATTGAGGCACATGGCACATCATTATCAAACTAGAAACATGATATGTAACATCAAGCTCAAGCAGTTAAAAAATAAGTTGGAGGAAACCCTAAAGGAAAAAAAATGAGAGGGATAACTTGGAGATGCTTGCTAAAGAATCCATGAGGGCATGACATACCTCATTTTTCACTTCATGACCAATTATGAAGGTTTTCTACATATTTTTGGTTTTTTGATAATTTTGGTGCCAAATTCAGAAATTGGGCTAGTCATAGAAGCCCAACACCTTGGCACTGTGCTTTTTCCTTA
Organism: Pinus taeda; assembly: GCA_000404065.3. Lineage (NCBI taxonomy): Eukaryota > Viridiplantae > Streptophyta > Pinopsida > Pinales > Pinaceae > Pinus > Pinus taeda. The sequence goes on from APFE031025701.1 coordinate 117,600, forward strand.
AGGCTACAGATGACAGGTGGCTTACATTTTTCAGGAATACAATGACCTCTTCTCAAAACCCATTTCATCACATTTCTCAGAGAGGGCTCAAATTTTGAGAAAAAGGAGAAAAAGGGGTCAAAAATTATCATCCTTCCACTCTTTTTGACAGGCGTTGCGCTTCTGGAGACACCTTGGGAGAATGAGTTTTTGAAGGCCTTACCATGGATCATTTTAAAAAATTCAAGGTGTTATGGAATCTAGACTTGCAAATATAGTTGACCGTTCTTTCATATATTAATTTGGACCTCAGGAAGGCACCTTAAAGTGAACTCAAAGTCGGCACTGTGCTTCTACAAATTTCTGTGTTTTTCATTTAAATTTCACAATGTAAATTTCCTAGTTTTCAACTTGACTTGGTCAAAGTCAAACTCATGATGTAACTTTAGTAGTTTGACATTTAGGTGATGTAGTCATGAATAAATAGACATGATAGGTTGTTTGTATGGTTAATTAGGCATCATAAAGGAAGCAAAACTCAAAATAAAGTCTAAGAGAAGAGTTTGTATTTGACCTTCTCACTCTCACTTATTGGTTGAGAGAATCTTGGAAACAGTTCCACCACCTAGGAATTCGACTCCTGAAGGTGAGGAAACTATTTTATTGATTCTATATGTATCATTTATCATTCAGAGAGAGGGGTTGGAATTTTGTGGAGCAAGCTTGTATGTTTATGTTTTCTTCAGCTAATACAGGAGCAATTGCAGCGATATTTTAGGAACTCTATTTCAGTGAGTCTATGGTGTTTGTTTCCTATTTCTATTAGTTTCTAATGGATAAATCATCTCTCTTTACATGCTTTATCTTCTTCCTATTAATTTACTTGCAATTATATAAACATGAATCTTGAATTTAAGCTTTATTTATGTGGAATTCATAGTTGTGTTTACTTTCTTCTAAAGCTAATGAATTCATGCTTTCACATTCTCATTAGTTTCTTTTAAGCACACAAATCTATACTACCTTGAAAAACACTCCAATTTCATCATAATACACTGATATCTAGCTCCTATTTATACTTGTTTCTACATACTTGAAGCCTAGACCTAATTACTCATTCTAAACCCTAGTCCAACAAACTTAAAACCCTAAATTCTTAAATACTCAAAAAAAACTTGCATATATAACATAAAACCTTGTTCTTTACAAATTTACATTGACAAATCCTTTGAGAGATCCCTCTTTGGCTTAGTAGGGCTAGCTACTGCACTGAAAGTGGTTTGAGGTTACCTCTTTTGATATCCTCCTCAACCTAGGAAATTGTAGGGGATAACAAATCCATATGTAGTTGATTTCAATATTTAGCATTTCTAACTACCCTTTTTGTGACTGCCAATGTAAATATGAATATTGGTTTATGTGAAATTATGTAAAAATGTAAATTATGGCTGAGCTAGAGGAGGGAACATTCATTTAGTGATCTGAAGAGGAGGAAAAGTTTCTTGTGCAAGTGATTACCCAAACCACACCCACTTCATTTATTTTTCCCCACTTGTCTCCCTAACGAAGTAATGGTCTGCTCAGCAAGCATTGAATTTGTGTATGGGTTGTTTGAAGTGAAGGACAAGGACCATGCAAACATGTTGGGAGAAAGTCCAACATACAAAAGTAAATATAGGGAAGTAGGTCGGGGAGACAAAAGGAGAAAAATGAGAAAACGAGGAGCAACAGGGAAGCACATCACATAAAAAAAGAGAATAAAATAAGGCTATGAGCCAATGCTCTATATTGGAACGTTGTTCACTAGCAAGACACTTAAGTGCTTCCTAAAATGGGTTGATAAACCACTAAGTGCTTTCCTTGGAGGTTGATAAACCACTTAAGTGTGTTCCAAGTAACTTGATAAACCACTCGAATAGTGGGCTCTAGACTCATGCAGGCTTGCCTTGAAAATACAGTTGATAAACCACCCTTAGAGTGATATCATTCTCCTATATTGAGTAGAACTTCACTAAGCCTTTTATGAATACATGTGATTTATTTTTAGAGAGGAAAAAGAGTCACCATGGTGGTTACTGCATGAGGCAGTTGATAAACCACCTCAATAGTCCACTCCATCTCTTGTGTGGTTAAATTGATATTGGTGTAATTCCCTTGAGCAACTAACTACTCAAAATTTGAATCCAGATCGAGTGTGATCAACTACAAGAAATACTATAGTGTAGTTGACCTATGGTTGGGTGGAGAATTAAAGTCCATCCCTCAGTTTTCATCCATTCAATTTAATTAGATAAGCATATATATTCGTGTATATACTTGTGCTATGGATGATCAATAATGTTTAATATGTGATAATAAAGTGTGTTTATTTACAATAGTAATGGAGGAACATTGATATTCATGTATGTTGATGTAGAATGCTTGCTTATGTGTTCTAATGGTTATGTTAGCTGAATAGAACTATGTGTTGTTGTCATTGATGTAAGCTACATGAATAAGCATGTTTTTTTGAATGAGTTTAACAATAAACTAGTATTGTTTGAGTAAATTGGTATTTTTCCCTTACTAAGTTATGAGTGTTGTGTGAATTTGGTGTTGGGCCTTATCCAATTTATTGTCTCATAAACTATTGTTTTCCAATGTTTAGAGGTACCTAAACTTGTAGTTGTAAATTGATCACCATTTTAGACCTCTCAACTTCGAGCCCTTGTACCATAAGCTCACATAGCCAACCCTTTTATTCATTTTGCTAGTAAATGCAATTTGATATGTCCTATGGGCCTGTGGCCACTAGGTCCTATTCTTTGTGGGTTATTGGAAGGAGATGAGGTTGTGATGACATATGTGTAGGAGAGACCCATCAGGTTCTTTTCCATTTAGTTTGTTGGATGAAGTTGGGGTAGGGATGATGTATGCGCGAGAGAGATCCATTAGGTTCTTTTCCCTAGATGTTATTGCATGGAGCTTGTTAATTTTTTTCTTAGGGTGAAAATTTTCTTTTGTATGATAGTTGAATTTCAACATAAATACATTAAGTTCACTCCATATCATCATTACATTATTCATATATACACCATTATACATTAGCATATGCAATTACGTAGAAAGAAACAACATCACCATCATCATCAATGCAGCGGAACATAAATGGAATAGTAGAAGAAAGCATGCACACATATAGAGACACCAGGATTGGTCCAAGATTAAAGAAAAAGCCACTATGGGGAAACCCTTGCAAATATTCTTTCTCTTGGATCATCATCAACTTATGCAGCAAAATATAATACAATGTTCCATCACTTTATCTATGCAGCAAAAAAATAATGATATCTATGAAACAGATCTAATGATGTTAGGAATCAGAACCCTCATACGGATGGCTATAATGTGTTGTCACAGACTGATGTCAACTATTATATATTTTTTTCGCTATGCCAAACACTATTGGTTATTTTTGTCACTATGACGAACACTGCTAAGTATTGTTGTCACTATGTCGAACACTCCTAAGTACTATGGTCACTATCAATGAGCACAATAGATATGTTTGTAGTAGAAACTAAAAAATTAGATCGCAAAATCTGTATAGTAGTAGAGAGAGACCCAGATCTACCTAATCATTTAATTCAACTTAAGCCAATATGTCAAACACTAGATTTGAACTCGGGTCACTCTCATACAAACTATCTGTGTGCGACCTAAACTCCTTGGCCGCTCTCTCTATCACTGTATGCGAGAAACTCTGAGTACAGGGTGACTTTTAGGAGGTATTTATGCATGGGACTATGACATTGTAATGCTAAAACACGGAGTCTCTCCCTTACTATTGTTGTGCAACCAACCCTAATGTCCCGATCGCTCCAAAGCCTACTTTGATCGAGCAACCGGGGACTGAAAATTTTTGATCTGCCTCTGAACCTAGAGCCACTCCTATAAGACTTTGTGCCAACATCCAAGGGTCTATAACTGCTCTCATAGGCTTATGTTCTAGTGACTAGGGACCATAATTCCATATTTTGTGCCAGCATCCAAGGGTCTATAATCGCTCTCATAGGCTTATGTTCTAGTGACTAGGGACCATAATTCCATATTTTGTGCCAGCGACCAAGATCTAGAAGACCCTAACTCGAAGCAAACCTTTGTCTTTTATTTTCGGACCCTTGAGCGAACTTCTTTCGTCAAACCTGTGCGAACCAAGGAAAAAGAGAAGAGAAGATGTGTCAAAATGATCTTGAGGTCTCTTCTATTTATAGGCTTTCCTTAGGGGTCACTTGGGGTTAACACTAACCCAAGCAGTTACTCATGTGGTTAGGGTCAACCTATTCCATAATACATGTATGAATAAGATAATTCATAAATTAATGGCTGCTTAACCAAATTGGGTGATATTTAGGTCAATTTTGGTCATCCTGAAAAGAGGAATATAATGCAATCATTATCTCGGTCATTTGAGTTTTCCAAGGAGGAATTTTACCGTAGTTTTAAAAATTAACACTCCCTCTCAACTAGGGAGAATTCCACATGCCAATATTTTTTCATTGAATAATATGTCATTCTGGAATCTTTGAGTGACATCACGAATCATCACAGATCATATATGTCTTATAGTCATTGTGACATGTTCATCGCAAGTTTCTCATCATCACAAATCATCATTGTACATCTCGATCTATCCTTTTATTATTCTTGCTTATAACTTGATTTTTCATGCTCGTAAGTTGAACATTTTCAAATTTAGAAGAAGAAAAGATTGTTATCAGAGGGGAGATCAAGCTACCACCCTTTATCCCTCAAGATGATATTTGGAATCTTTGTTTGCGGTCTACTATCTGGAATGTTTTCATTAGAGATAATATCATTGAGGAGAACATCTCAACCTGGAATCACATTGGGGAGCAATAGCTTCCACCCATACCGAGCAATAGGATACCTCATCAAACAAGGGAGTAAATGCTCAACCTTGGAATTTCATTAGGGAGCTATACCCTCAACCCATAATCATATTAGGTCATATCAACCCATCATGTTGCCTATTGATCTTCCCATCAATGACTAAGAATAGTCATGTGGTAGAACATTTGCATCATAATCGCCTTGGGTTGTACACCCCAAAGTACACTCTCAACTCATTGGCCAAACGAGGAGAGATACTCTAGATAAGCCAGGCTTATGGTTATGATGCCAACGGGGGTATACTCTATTAATACAAAGATAGGGTGAGCTACAACTCCAACTCTATGGGTAATAGATAGGGGTAACTCCCTATGGTCCAAAGACGGATAGGGTAATGCCTTATTGTTCAGAGTTCCCTCAACCCCAAGAGCCCTCCATCTCGATTCCTCACCTTGGTATCTCAAATGGGGTAGGAAGAGTTGGCTTAGTATCCTCGATCAACGTTGCCCCTCATCCGAAGGGGATGCTCTCTAAAAACTAAGATTCCTTTGAGATAATATATTCAATTTGCTTATCTCAATATAAATTTTTTCCTATTCATTCATAACATCAAATCAGATATCATGTCAGATCATATAAAATCACATAAATCACAAAAGGATACCATAATCATCTTCCCTCTCAAGGAGGTGCGAACCATAAGCCTGAGCTTGTTTCGAACAATTGCACTGTCTCAATATATGAGAGTATCTTTATCCCAACTATAAATATCGGAATTACTGCCAAACAAGTCATCACAATGTATCCATGTCATATCCAGATCATGCTCAAAGAACTCTCTAAGGTGCTTTTGTATCCTTCCTCACATCTAGCCATGCTAGCAATATCATGATCAACCTTGGTCATTCTATGGACCTCTCATTCAAGATATCATGGCATATCGCATACTAAAGCAACATCGAAATTTTCTTATCAGTAATAATACATATCATAGCAGAAATGTCACATTCTCAAAATAGAACACCTCATATAGATATTTCAAAGCATGCTTGGAGGAAACTCTATGTGTGTGAAGCAGATCAATCATGAATGTGTTCAGGTTCTATGTATATCATACATATAAAAATGGATGTTCCAAATGGAACATCAATGCTTCAACCGTCGAATGCCATGTCAAGTTCAACACCATCTTGAACTTCAAATTAGAGTATCCAAGGATTTACAAAAACATTTTCCAATAGCTTTTCAATATGGAATTTCTTTCCCAAATTCCAGAATCAATTCATCATGTCATGATACATCATTTTGGGCTTCATAAGCCATCTCCCTCTGATTTAGATCATTAGAGGCTCATCACCTGTCACAAGTAGATCATTAGGATATAAAACCAAAACCGTAATCAATATCAAATCCATACCTTGGAACTAATCATTCTGACTTCATCAGATCACTGTCAAATCTAGACATATATGGATTCCAATGCTCTAAGTATAATGTCTTGCTAAGCCAACACATTCATCCTTACATAACTAAATTTTGTACTATAAATTAACAAGATCAACTCATTAGAGTTTATAAGCCAAATCACGACCATTATCAAAGTCATCATTATAATAGTATTAATACTTTCAACTAGAGGATAGGTAGAGCTCATATAAATCTCATGTCAAATCATGATTTCATCATGCCAATAATTTGTAATCGTACATGAATTATCAATTTGAACTTCATTAAGTCATTCTCATAATCATAGTATAAGTCATCCTATCACTAGGTGAAAATGCATACATCAAGGATGAGTCCTACAGGTTCCATAACTATCATTATTTTATCCATTGTGCTAAGAATAAGGAGGCCCATATCTAAATAAGTCATCACGGCCACATAGTATTGATACCAGGTATGTTAGCTACCTATACCAATAGGTTTCATTTTTCATGATTGGCAAGGGAAGTGCCAATATGATCTACTATGGTGTTGCAAAGATCTCATATTCATGTGGAATAAATATACTTGTTTGGTTAGTGCTGCCCTACTTCTGGATGGGTGATCCAACAGCCTAAGTTGGGTCATGCCATGTTTCAATTTTTGTCATAGATTAGAGAAAGAAACCTATCCAAACAGCTCAATCTTGGCAGGTAAAGTAGATAGGTAGTGAAAGAAGGTTCCCAACTGCTTAATCTGGGGCCTTGGGAGCAATAAGGGTAGCTTTAGATAGAAAATCAAAAGAAAGCCAAAGGAAAAGAAAAAGGCACAAAAGGGTTTGCAAATCTAAGTGCACCCTCCATGGAGTAACAAAAAATGCTAGGCAATAGAGTGGGTAGGTAGATGGGGTTACAGAAAGCATGGTTTGTGACATTTCACTGACCTATAGGAAAGGCAAAAACAGGATGCCAGTGCAGATGTTCTATTCACAGTAGTGTTACAACAAATTAATGAAGCATGTCTAACTTCCAGTTTTCCCCATCTCCTTCATGACTAACATCCCTATGCCACCCAATTTCACAAAGAAGATCAAAGTATTTTGTTGGTTCTAGTTTCTTTAATAGCTACATTCCTTGTGCAAAATTCTTTTCATTTTGATCTACTCCCTAAAAGACTAAGTCAATTTCATACAGACTCAGTATCCCCCCCATCCACCTCTTTTCATTTTGATCTACTCCCTAAAAGACTAAGTCAATTTCATACAGACTCAGTATCCCCCCCATCCACCTCTTTCATTCATATTAACTACTCCCTAAAAGACTAAGTCAATTTCATACAGACTCAGTTCCCCTATTACTATGTAAAAATTGCAAAAAACCCAAAAAATCTAAGTATCCCCGCCCGCGAGCATTATAGCTCTAGCTGTGATTTTGAAGGTCTTCATGCGCTAAAAAACATTTGAGCGCAACCCACAGAGCGGCAAAAATTAATCCTAGGGATTAATTCGAGATTTGCTCGGGTTAATAGCCTTAAACCCGCTTTTGACTTTAAACCTTTGCAAAACCCAATTAACCCGCATATGCTGAAAACAACCTGGAAAACCCACTTTTCCAAAGTTTCCGCCGAGCGCGATTTTCGAAAGAAAATAATATTTAATTCTCCCCGCCTCACAATATCGCCCGCGCACCTTATCGCTCCGTCAACCATCGGATCTGGGCCCTCCCATCTGACGGTCCGCATCGCATCGGATGGGCATCTGCGGTCAAAGGATACACTCCGAGAAACTGTCAGAGGGTGACGTGAGGCCTCTGCCATGCGTCGCCCCCTAGACCTTCTCGGAGCGCCCTCTGACAAAACCGCGACCGTATAGAGGGCGCTCCGAGAAAACCCGCTTACCGCCTTGTTAAACCGCCTGCCCACGCCAGTGCCTCGACCCGCCCACGTCACGTCCGCTTGGTGCCCTGTCAGCATCCCCGACCGCCCGAGCTACGACGTGGCCGCCACCTGTGCAATCCCCGTGGACCACTCACAGGCTGCCACGTCACCCGATGACGTCATGCTGACGTCACTCGGCCCTGACCCCACCTGATGACGTCATGCCGATGTCATCCAAAAAGCGCGCCAATGAGCCAAAAGTCCATATTTAGCCGTTTTTTCGCGTTTTTCTCATTTTTCTCACTGAAAGAACCAGCTCTCCTCTGCATGAGAATTACGTCCATTGCCGCCAACCTACTGAAATCATCCTGAAGAACGCTGCCGCCTACAACCCACCTTCACTTGTCACCATTACCGGCAATTCACCAGGTATTTACCCAGTGCATCCTTTCAGAGCTAAGTTACGTCCATGTTTCTCCTGAACTGAACTCATAAGAGTGAAACAAACCTGTTTTTTCCGTTAATTCCCAGATAAACTAGAATTCCCCACAGTTGTAGAGTCTAATTTCACCTGCTGAACCCGTATATATCTACCCTTCCCCAAATTCCCATCTCGTCCGCGCATTCGTGGACTGTAGACCTAAAACAACATAATTCACCAGGAAAACTAAGTTTCCCACTCCTACAAACTATCAAAATCACTCTTGTTAAGCATTCTTCCTATTATCACACCTCATTACCCTGTTGCCTCTGCAAAATTAACCCTTTGTGGTCTCCTGCTCGCTAAAACCAGTTCAGTACCAAGTCATAACCACTACTTAGCCATGGAGACGCCACCAATAGTCCTAAATATTCAACCTCTGAATGCCCCACACAGAGAGCTGGAGTGGAAAGCCCTAGGTGATAAAGATTACCAGATGTTGGACTCCATGCCCATGACAGCTAAGTTCAATATTCAGTTGATGAATGAATTCAAGGCCCAACATCTCAATGGGACTGACACCTTGGGAATTTGGGATTCCCACATACTCATCTACAACCTCCCTCAAGTTAATGTGCTACCAGACTTGATAAAACAATGCATCTCAAGTTATGATCCCGGCAAAAGAGCTGTCCTCAGCCCCTCAGGCTCAGTACTATTCCAGATCACCCCTGAGGCTATCAATGAAATGCTGCACTTTCATACTACAGAGCCCCTTACTCCTCTCTTCCTCCAGGACCTGATAACAAAAGGGGGTAACTTGTCCAGGGATCAGATTTCCAGGGTGAACCAGTTGTTTATTCAGCCTGAGTATCAATCTATGACTACTGCCCTTCCCATACCATATCCATATCTCAATGAGCTGGGGAAAATGATGGTAGATTTGATCAGTTACATCCTGGGTTATGGGACATATGAAGATGTAGATGAAACCATCATAGCAATGTTGTCCATTTTCTCCCCAGGGATGCCTCTTGCTGTACAATATGACTTCGCTACTTTTATTGCCAATAAGATTCATGAGAAATTCATGAATCTGGAGAGGGAAAAGGTATTCAAATACACCAGATACATATATCATTTGTTCTTATTCTATCAGCCTGATGCCTTCCCTGTCCCTCTAAAGAGGCTAGATGCCCAGGGACGCCCAAGGTCAGTTGTGTTTTGGACTTCAGCTTGCCATCAGCTGCCTCATTCACCCTACACCTACTGCGAATTTATTGATCTATTCATTCATCCAGCTATGACCTTGTTGTTGGGTGCCCCTCCCCCAAGATTGACAGAAGAAATGCAGAGAATCCTTCAACTCTCTAAGGCATACAACATTGGTGATTGGTACTTTTACCAACACCATACAGTAATCAGAGTATATGGATGTGAGCTAAATCCCTATAGGCTGCCAAAATATGTCCCTATGAGGCTCTTTGCCCTAGAGTACTTCAGGCAGTTTGGAAATGCAGACTTTGTCCATTTCCAAGCTAAAAAAAAGAAGGTGCAGCTAAAAGTAAGAAATCAGCTGGGTCCCTTCTTGTACAATAAGAAGGAGGAAGGGTGGAAGGAAGCTGATAGGATTCTAGCGGCCCTCAGACTTCAGACCAGCTTCAAGTGGGTGCCTTATGACCCTAATCACTTTATTTCCCTTAGGAGGATAAAGTATAAATTGGGTGGCTATGTCCATGTGAAACTGCCCCATGTTGAGAAGTATGCCAATGCCCTAAGATGGGAAGAAGGCACATTAGAAGAGGTAATTAGCAAAGAAGAAATGCTAAGAAGAGAAACTAGCAGTATTGAGAAAGAGGCTGACTTGGAATCTTATGGGCAGGTTTCTTCCTCATATCAGAGGGAAATTGGAGCAGTTGCCTCATCTTCCACAGCCCAGCAGCAAGTAGCCGGAGTTGCCCAACAAGAAACAAATAAAAGCAAGGGCAAGGAGGTGGAGCAGTAACAATCACCTCCTAGAGCACAGCAACAAAAAGAGCAGCAAATAGAGCAGAAAATAGAGAAGCAGGTAGAGCAGCTAGTAGACCAACAACAAGAAAAACAACAAGAAGAACAAGAAAAACAGCAACAAGAGCCTCAAGAAGAGGGGCAGCATATGCAGCAAGAACAAATGGCTGAGGCCCCAACACCTACTGAGAAACAAGCCCAACAGAACATACCATCAGGGCAAGAGAAGACAATGGAGACTTCAGTACTCCAGACTCCACAAAAAGTGGAAAAAGGAAAGAAGAGAGACAGAGAGCAGGAGAATCCCCTTACAACGTCCACTAATCAGGGGGAGAAAAGGCAAAGATTAAATCCCCTCTCTGAAGAAGAAATGCTTATGGGGCAATCAACGATAATGGGCCCACCAAGCATGGGGGTATCTACAAGTTCCTTTCAGCAGGAACTAGAGAGAAATCTTGGAGGAGAGTTCAGCTCCTCAAGCCACCAAGAAAAAGCGAAGGTGAGCATCAAACAATAGTTCACTGATATCAAAAGAAGAAATGAGCCACTCAGGCTCCAAATCTACAATCAGTTGTTGAAGATGGCCCCCACAAATCAGCAGAGGCTCATGGCAGCCTATGACATTTCAGAAGGAAAAATGACCATGAGTCATTTCAGGCCCACCACGGTGCAGCCACAGTCAGCTGCAAATTACATTAGAACCAACCTGGAGGTTCTTGTAAAAGACATTCACCCGATGGACCAAATAGAAATCCATTAGCAAACGGGTGAAATGGTCTATGCAACATTGGCAGACAAGAAAATGTTGGCAAAAAGGTTGGAGAACAGCCTAAATAATACAGCCGCCCAACTAGAGTTGGAGAAAGCATCTTCCTTGGCCAAAGACAATAGGATCAAGTATTTGGAAGACATAATTATAGAGATGGGGCATGACCCCAAGGACCCCAAAGCAATACAATCACTATTGAAAATGAGGGATGCAGACCTGGCAGCCCTAAGAAAGAAACTAAAGCTTCCAGCAACCACTCATCCCCAAACAGATGAGGTTTCTCAGCAGAAACAATAAAAAGAAATAGCTACATTGCTGGTAGCACTGCACAAACAACTTGTGCAGACAGAAGGGAAGCTGGAGGACACTGAGGCTGCACTACAGGCAACCCTACAACAGAAAGAGGGAGGTCAGACTTCTTAGCCCCCTCCACAGGTTATTAACCTTGAGGAGCCTCCAAAGACCACTCCTCCTCACACAGAAACAGCAGCAGCACTCTCCACATGAGCAACAGCCTCATCCACATCAGCAGCAGCACCATCAACATCAAAAGAAGCAACCTCTACAGAGCAAGCTCCAAGCTTGGACATGCAGAAATTGTTAAATGAGGTCTAGGCCCTAGAGGCCCAGATGACAGAACTAAATGGAGCCAAGGATGAGTTGGCCAAATTAAATGAAAAATATGATAAATCAAAGCAGAATGTGGCTGAGAAAGGGAGAGAAATAAAAACTCTCAAGGAAAGAATCAAAGAGCTAGAGAAGGAGCTCACCCTTGACAAAGTGGTGGGTGAGATCAGAAGAGTTTTGTGGACCCACATTGGCCAATAAATAACTGACCAATGGCAATACATTGAGACCATTCATGAGCAAATGGAGCTCATAGGCAAAGCGCAGAAGGAAGTTCATAGAGCAAGGGCATCTCTAGGCAGTATGCCTGAGGTAGCCAACAGATTGATCAATGTGCTAAATAACCGGACAGGCCCTCAGTTGGCAGCAATTGGGATCACGAGCAGGACGGAGACTATCCAACTAGTCAAGAGAGTCCTCACACTAAAAAGCCTGGTACAGACATTGGACAGGAGGAGCCAAGATATGCAAATAGAGGTACACAGGTTCATGGATAATTTTGCTGCATTACAGAGCAGAGGTCTCCCCAGCTTACTCAACAGTGCAGGAAAACTTCTGTCACATGAAGTTTATGCTAAGAGGGTGAACTCATTTGCTGCAAATTAGATCAGCCAAGGATCAAGCAGCTCCCAGGATACAGGGCCAGCATCTGGTCAAAGTCTCTATGAAAGAATAGAAAATCTATTCTTTATTATGAATGAGATTAACCATCTGTTTGAAACGCCTCCAAATTTCTACAAGTACACAGAGGCAGATGAGACCATGGATGCAATTTTGAGGCATCAATTGCCTACGCAGGATTGGTGGGCCTCCATGATACAATTATTATTATAAACAAGAGGGTTCATCTAAATTTTGTTATCAAAATATATAAGTCATCACCTTCAGAAAGTATGATACACATACTAGGACAGAAAGGTGGAATGAGCCACCTCAGCATGAATATTCAGCCACCAAGAACAGCAAAGACAGCTACAGGTAGCAGGGCCGAGAAAAAGCTTGATCATGACAGAGCATAAAGACACATCATTCACATCAGTCAACATTAAAAGCAAAAACGCTCAACCGACTCAACCTCCTCCAAAGGTCAAAAAGAGGCCTGACAGCATTGAAGACCATTTATTTTACATTTATATTAGCAATAACTTTCCTATCTGATCTTTGTAAAAGTTGGTGAGCACAGTTAATGTATTAAATGACTCAGTATTGAGATATTTTTGTAATACCTATTGTATATATACCCCCTCGCATACACTTCCAAGGGGTTGGTGATTATTGTTTTCTAGTTGTTTTCTCTTATGAAGAACTGAGAACTCGGCTGTAACTTTCAGAAGGATGTGATTAATAAAGCTTGGAGTTTAAAGGAACTGAGTCTAACTGGTGCTTGCTGTGATTGGAACCATTGAATGCTACAGGATTCTAGTGCTATGATTTGATATAATAAGTGTTTCTCTATCTCTGTTAAATTTTCTGTTATTTATTTTAACTCATTCCTCTCACATGTTGGTCTAAATCTAGGAAAGAAAGAAAAAGAATAGCTCAGGATTTGTCCATGGAGACACCCTGATCCCAATCTAATTTCACTATAAATGTTTTCATAAGCTGTCAGCTGTTTAAATTGGAATTCTTGATTTCTCCAATAAGCTCTGAATACCTCACGGTCACTATTTGGTAATTCATTTATGCTACTAAGTAGGGATTGTCGTTCAAATTCATCTCACACTGTTGGTAACTCCATATCTCATTGTTTCACTCACTAAATTGGAAATTATATTAACCATAGCCATCTATCCCTGCAGTAAAACTTTCTCCATCACAGGCACTAGAACTATCTCATCTTTCTGACTCCATATGCCCAATGGATTAGCATTTTCTGAACTTTTCATGCCCTTCTTACAACAAAATTTCATCAACCAAAGTCTCAAACAGGAAACTGAAACTTTAAACTAGCCCAAGATACTCACAAAGCATAGCGGAAACTTAAAGAGAGAGCCCTCTCTGATTATAGATAGGCTAGGATCTATAATCCAAAGGTTGGTTAGTGGTTACCCCGGCCGTATTCCGTTGGGAGTCATAGGGAACAACCTGGGTGTTAACAAGGTCAAATCAACAATCGTCAAATCAAATCACTAGACATCAGGTCAAGTCCAAATTTGCTATCATAAAGAGATCTGTAATCAAATCATTTCTCAATCATCAATTCAAATTTATTTTCAAGCTTCATGACAAAAATATTTTCATATATACCAGTACTGTCAAATCATGCCAACCTCTTGTACCACAAAAATAGTGACATATCTATATGTATATCCCAGACACCTGCAAACACAAGTTCAATCTGTATGTTCATGTTATGGCAAACATTTAACCTTTACTCGCTAGCAGATCTTGATGTTATTTTCAATACATATGTGGTACAGATAACCCCAGATGACCATTTGATTTTATGCACAATACTTCATTATATGATCAACAATTTAACTCAACAACTTCAAAATTCAGTTAACATTGGCAGACTATGTCAGGGACATCATGATTTAGAGTTTGGACAACTTCAGATGATGGTCAACAATAATCAAAACTTTGGTTTCTCCCTTTAGGTTAACATGAGAGTGACTTTAGTTGTCTGGATGCTATCTAGGACTTAGCATGCATGCGTACAAGGATGAAATATCCTAGATCTGTGACTGCGACCAGAGCAGAAACCCTAATTTTTGTATGACCTTCAGATCTAAGATTATGTTGCATATCAATATTGTTATATGTACTTAAATCATACTTCAATAACATAGAATACAAATAGTAATAAGGGTAAGAATATTGAGAAGAGATTCTCCCTCTGACTCGGGATCTACATCATTCATCTTCATTCATGTAAGCAACCTATCTCTACTAGAGTCATGCAACATCAAATCTGTTATGTCATAAACATATGGCTACCAGCATCATGACATCAATCTTTCATCAAAGGTTAGAGTCAAAGCAGTAGATAGATCTCAAATATTATAAACACAATAACACTTTCTGTTAAGCCACTTCATCAATTTATTATATCTAGTTTAACCATATGCCATCAAGACAAGACCATAGGTAGTAAGAGACCTGGAATATCATTCTTATACCTCTTACATCAAGGTTATCATTATCTTCATGACCAATGAGATCAAATTAGGTCATTTAATGAAATTTTACCAAAAACTACAAGAGTGTCAATCACTCTTTCCATATGCTTTCATCATGTTTATCACAAGCATTATCAGGAGACTCATGTATAGGAGTCAATGAACTATCCTTATATATGAAATCCATCATGACAAGTATCAATAGAATCACTTTCTTGAGCCAAGGTTCTTGACTTCTTTATAGGATCAAGATATCCAATAGATAGTCATAAATGTTAGCCAAACATCAAGTGTATCAATGTTTCAATAATAGATAGCCTCATAGAATTCAAGAAGATAAAAAATGCTCAACACCAAGTGCATCTTTTCATCACAGGAAACATAGATCCAATTCACTTTCATATGCATGTATGAGCCATTAAAGAAAGAGGAATTATCATCATACTTAAGGGATCAATAGCTAAAACATACCATGCATACCTTATGGTATTACCTGTGCACCTTTTCATTAGACATAGCTCGCTTGAAGCACTTTGTCACATTTTTCATCAAGTACCTCTTTATCTCTTTCCAGATCTACATCTCAAAAGGATCATCAAGAAGTATCTACTCATCACATCTCATCAAGGAAGTTAGAATCATCCATATGCTCAAATACATATGCAAGAAGTACAAGAAATAAATATAATCATCAAATCTATATCAAGTAAGAAATCATAAGTCAAGAAATACTTATCTTTAATGAGAGGTGATCCTCTCCCTCTTGAACCAATCTTCAAGAGTCATTAATGTCCATGGTCCATATACCAATGTTGTCTTCAAGTATCCAACCAGGTCTGCTAGGGATTATCCCATCTAGGGCTTCATCAAATCTTCCACAAGTGCATGAGCCTCAATTCTTTGCCATAAAACAGTGTTTTCTCTTCAACCCTAACCTCACAAAATTCATTAAACCTTAATCATCCAGATTCCTAGGGTTTTCTTCAAACCCTATAATTCTTTTAGGTCTCCACCATCCTCTTCTTGATTCCATCAATGGTGTCATCATCGAGGTGATCTCTGTGGCTTTTCTTCAGCCCAACTCTGATCCCATGTTAATTTTTTTCTTTGGGTGAAATTTTGCTTTGCTATGATAGTTACATCTTATCATAAATATATTAAGTTCACCCCACATCATCATTACATTATTCATATCTACACCATTATACATCAACATATGCAATTACATAGAAAGAAACAACATCACTATCATCATCAATGCAGTGAAACATAAAAGGAACAGTAGAAGAAAGTATGCACACATATAGAGACACCACGATTGGTCTGAGACCAGGGAAAAACACACTATGGGGAAAACCCTTGCAAATATTATTCTTCTTAGATCGTCATCAAATGATGTAGAAAAAGTTAGTACAATGATCCATCACTTTATCTATGTAGCAAAATAATAATGATATCTATGAAACAGATCTAATCATGTTAGGAATCAGAACCCTCATACTAATGGCTATAATGTACTATCACAAATTGATGTCAACTATTGTATACTATTGTCACTTTCTCGAACACCACTAAGTACTGTTGTGACTATCACGAACACTACTAAGTACCCTTGTCATTGTGTCGAACAATGCTAAATACTTTTGTCACTGTCAATGAGCCCAATACATATGATTGCAGCGGAAACTAACAAATCAGATCTACAAATATGTATAATACAAGAGAGAGACCCAAATATACCTGACCACTAAAGTCAAATGAAACTAATATGACAAACAATAGATCTGAACTTGGGTCGCTCTCATCCAAACTGTCTATGTGTGACCGAAACTCCATGGTCTCTCTCTCTATCATTGTATGTGAGTGACTTTGACTGAAGGGTCACTCCCATGAGGTCCTTATTCATAGGACTGTGACATTGTACTTCTAAAGTTGAGATTCACTCCCTTATTTTTTTTGTGCAAGTGACCCTGATGTTCTAGTTTTTGGCATTATGACACATGTTTGGCACTATGACACAGGTGTTATCCTTGATGGCAACTCACTTAGATGGCAGATCACAGTTCAGGCTCTCAAAATTAAGGAAAAAAGAGATATATGTAGGTTCCCCTTGACCAGGCCGCATATACACATGGGTTCGCCAACCAAAAGGCGCGTATGCGTATACACGCACTTTCATGCAAGGAAAGGCGCGTACATGTTGAAAAATTGTTTTTGGTCCGTGGTATTTGGTCTTTGGTATTTTGATGCATGGTATTGATCCAAGGTACCTTGAGTGAAGTATTAACCCTAGGTATTTGGTCCAAGGTATTACTTCTAAGTGGTTTTGGACCATGGTATTAAGTAAGGCCCATGACTATAAAAGGAGGAGGAGATCATTAGGAAAAAGAACTAAAGTATTGAATATCTAATGAATAGTAAGATTTAGAATAATGGTGATTGGGTTATGGTACATAACTAGATCTGAATCAAGGAGGAACCTGAGTGCTTGAAGAAGGATAAGCTCTATTGAAGGGTCAAGATCTTAAGGCTTGAAGAGAAGTATCTTTGTGTGGTTTTTGATCTTTTATAATTGGCACATGTCTTGATCTGTAAATCTAATGATCTGGGTGTAAACTGATGTCTGAATAGTTGAAAAGAGTAAATCATCTTTTACAGATCTATACACAGGTTCGACACATTGAAGTAGCGTACATCTCATAAAATATGTTTTAGCTACTTCTGTTTGTTGTTGTAGTGTTCTGGATTCTGGTTGGGTTCTAGTACTGTATTCTGGTTACAACATTAAGAGAAGTGATTGTTTGATTCAATTTTGGTTAGTGCAAGGGAGATTTATTGATGCAGATATATTTTGATGTTTGATTGATGCTATTGATGGATCCAGTCTGAACATTTATGAAACGTGGTCCCTGGAAGAAAAAAGAAGGTTGTGGCCTTCTGTAGGGTAGCACCTACGTACTAATACATCAACTAGTACAAGAGCTAATGGGGTTGTAGATCTCTTCCAAGAGAAGCTAGTCAACGAGAAAAGGTTGTAGCCTTTTGTAGGTAGAAGCCTGCGTACTAGTATAAGACTGCACCAGTATATAAATATTGTAAAAAGAAGTTTCTTATTAAAAGAAGATAGAGACGAATTGCAGCAGGTGGTTTTCACCCACATTGGGTTTCCACCTTATATCTTGTGTTCTTGTGTGTGGTTGTCTGCTCTATTTTACTATACATGTTACTGCTTATATGGCTCTGATTCACAAATTAAAGATCAAGTGACTAAATAATAAGTTTACAAGGTATATGATAGTTGATCTAAACACAGTTGCGTATATACGCAAGTTGCATTAACAGAAGTAGCATATATAAATTTTCTTATGGAAATGAAATATTGTTAAGTTACTAATATTGATTCACCCCCCCCCCCCCAAAAAAAAGTATTATTTCCAACAATTGGAATCAGAGCAGGGCCTTCAAAAGAAGCTTGATCACTTGAGGGAAGGTCTATCATCATGAGAAACTATGAAAGAGAGGCATCCATCAGGCCACCAATCTTTGATGGGAGAAACTTTGTCTATTGGAAGGTAAGAACCACATCCTATCTTCAATCTCTTAGAACAAAAGTTTGGGATATCGTGGAAGGAGGATACACATTTCCATTAACAACTCCTACAGATACGACAAGTAAAAAGCAGTATGAAACAAATGCAAAGGCTGTCAATACTCTATTGGGGAGTCTATCAAAATCAGAATTCGTGAAGGTTATGCAGCTCAAAACTGCTAAAGAAATATGGGACAAGATCATTCTAAGCTATGAAGGAGACGATCAAGTAAAATGTGCAAAACTACAATATCTCAGAATTCAATATGAAACTTTTAGAATGCACAATGATGAAAGTGTAGCTGATTATTTCTTACGTATAGATGATATTGTTAATCGCATGAAAAACTTGGGTGAAGAGATAAAATAAGTTACTTTAGTTGAAAAGGTTTTAAGATCCTTGTCTTCGAAGTTTGAATCAAAAGTTTCTACCATAGAAAAAAGCAAGATCTTCAAAGTATTACTATATCACAACTGCACGAAATCCTAACTGCTTTCGAAATGAGAAAAGGGGGTCCATTAGATATGAGAGAAGCCACATTCAAAGCTTCAAGAAAAGGAGAACTCAATGAGTCGGGACATACGTCAGAAGGAGAGGAAGAATCAAACTTTGTCAAGAACCTTCAACGAGGCTCTGGAAGATTCAGAGGTAAACTACCTTTCAAATGTTTTTCTTGTGGAAGAGTAGGTCATTTATGCTGCCAAATGTCCTCACAAAGATAAGCTTGATAAAGGTAAGGGAGCAGCAAAATGGAATCGAAAACAAAGTATAAATAATAAGAGCTACTATACGCATGAAGATAGTGATGGTTTATCAAATAGTGATGAAGAAGAAAATAATAATGATTACAGACTTCTAATGGATTTTGAAGATGATGATTTCTTGGATGCTTTAGATAAAGATGGTCTCTATGAAGAAATTTCTAAACTTAAAATTTGTCTAGAAGAAAATAGGATGATATAGATACTCTGACATTCTAACTTGTTGAAGGGGAAAAACACAATGAAAAGTTAGAATGTGAAATTGTGGGTCTAAGAAAAGTAATTGAGAAAAAAAAAGCTCTCAATCTTAGGTTTGCTAAAGGATCAGAAAATTTCGATGAAATTATCAAAGTGCAGTGTTCTCCTCTGATAAAGACGGGTCTTGGATATAGTGAAGAACCATCTCAAGCATAGAAGCCATCAACCTCCAAAAGCTATCTTGATGCAGCAAAGAGAAGTGAATAGGTTGACAATCATCAGCAGAGGCTTAAAGTAGATCACCAGGTAAATCGATTTCAATCTACTTCAAGGATGAACAGAAGCTATAACCAACCTCAAGTAAATCATTCTCAATTTTCTTCAAGAATGAATGTCAATGGAAACTACAATCATCAGGTCAGTAGATTGGATAATCGCAGGAATTTATTTAATGGCCAATGTTTTTCATGTCATAACTTTGGACACAAAGCTGCTAAATGTGTTGCTTACAAGACCATCATGACTAGAAAAGCACGAAATCAAAGGAATGTGACTGGGATCATGAAAAGGACCTACAATAAATTTTCTGCTCTTGAAAATGAAATATAATGCTTTATCTATAACAACTTTGGTCATGAAGACTCTGAATGCAGGAGTAAATTTTGGCAAACACCTCAGAAGGAGCAAGCTTCATTGGTTCCCAAAACAAGAAAAATAAAGAACAACAAACCAAAAGATGTGGTATAGCCTTATATGTAGAAGGACAAGAAAATCAATGGTACATCAACAATGGATGCTCAAAACACATGATAGGTGATAAAGAAAAACTTCAGTCATATAGCGCCTTAGAAAAGGAAAGGAAGGTCTCATTTGGAAATGACACCCCTGCAGTCATAAAAGGTTAAGGCTTCTCT
The DNA here is from genome assembly GCA_000404065.3 of Pinus taeda. Taxonomy (NCBI): domain Eukaryota; kingdom Viridiplantae; phylum Streptophyta; class Pinopsida; order Pinales; family Pinaceae; genus Pinus; species Pinus taeda. The sequence goes on from APFE031025701.1 coordinate 138,181, forward strand.
TAAAAGAAAAGGTCAAAGTTGGGAATGTTATGTATGTTGATGGTTTAAAGAATAATCTATTGAGTGTTAGTCAAATTTGTGATCAAGGAAATCAAGTAGTATTTCGATCAAATGGATGTGTTGTTCATGAGCTTGATATAGAACAAACAGTGATCAAAGGCATAAGAACTCAAAAAATTTATACATACTCAAGGGAGGACAACAACAATGCTATCTAAGCAAAAATGATGAACACTAGCTATGGCACAAAAGATTGGGGCATCTAATATTTCCTCAGATAAGGAAAGCATGCAAATTCCAGGTTGTTCATGATCTTCCTGATATCAAAATTCTAGAAAATAAAATATGCAAATCATGTCAATTTGGTAAGCAAACTAGAACACGTTTCCCTAAGAACGAAGGATTAGCTAGTAAGTCGCTTGAACTTGTCTATACTGATTTATGTGGTCCATCAAGGAAAAAGTCACCTCATGGAGAAGAATACTTTATATTGTTCATTGAAAACTTTTCCAAAATGTGTTGGATAGGAATTCTAAAGCATAAAGATGAAGCATTTGAAAAGTTCAAAGCCTTCAAAGCTTTGGTTGAAAATGAATCAAATCATAAAATCAAATGCCTCAGATCTGATCGAGGAGGGGAATTCACCTCAGATGAATTCTTCGACTTCTGTGAAGAACATGGAATAAGAAGGGAATTATCTACCGCAAGGACTCCTCAGCAAAATGGAGTGGTAGAAAGTATGAACATAACTGTTCAACAAATGGCTTACGCTATGCTAGATGTGTTTGGAACTCCTGCAACCTTCTGGGGTGAAACTGAATTTTCTTCCATCATTATTCTCAACAAAACAAATGTTTAGGCAAACAACACTCAAACTCCTCATCAACTTTGGTATGGTAAGACTCCTACTGTAAAATACTTCAAAGTTTTTGGAAGTAAATGTTACATCAAAAGGACTGATGAAAAACTTGGCAAGTTTGAACCTAGAGCAAATGAAGGCATTCTCCTCGGTTACTCTTCCCAAAGTAAAGGATACAATTGTTATAATAAAAGACTCAGGAAAATTGTTGAAAGTATTGAAGTTGTGGTTGATGAAGCAGGCAAAAATTCAAAGCAGGTAAAAACTGAAGAGTGCGAAGAAGATGAGGATTATCCTTCCACATCAAATCAAACTAATGTTGAAAAAGAAGAAAGCAATGAAGCACCAGAAGAGAAGATAATGGTAGAAGAAAAGAATCCATCCAAATATGTTCAGAAAAATCATCTAGAGACTCAAATTTTGGGATAGAAAGAGGCAAGTGTATAGACAAGACGAACTATTACAGAAGCTTCAAGCTATCTAGAATTTCTTTCCTCTATCGGACCACAAGTACATGAAGCATGCAAAGGTGAATGTTGGGTCAAGGCCATGAATGAAGAACTTGAGAAAATTAAAAAGAATAATACTTGGGAATTAGTTCCTAGACCTCATGATAAGAATATCATTGGAACCAAATGGATATTCAAAAACAAGTTGAATGAAAATGGGGAAGTTGTTAGAAACAAGGCTAGACTTGTTTGTAAAGGATATGCTCAATGAGAAGGTATAGACTTTGAAGAAACTTTTGCACCTGTTGCTAGACTTGAAGCCATAAGAATGTTTCTTGCTCTTTCTAGCTTTCAGAAGTTCAAAGTATATCAAATGGATGTGAAATCTACATTTCTTAATGGAGATCTAGAAGAGGAGGTATATATTGAGAAATTAGATGGATTCATCCTTGGAAATGATCCAAAACTTGTATGTAGACTCAGAAAGGTGCTCTATGGTCTAAAAAAAGCTCCAAGGGCCTGGTATTATCATCTTGACAAATACCTTCATCAACAACGTTTTTCAAAAGGATCAGATGATAGCAATCTATATATAAAAATGGACAATGATAAATTTCTAATACTTGTTGTGTATGTTGATGATATCATTTTTGGGAGTAATGAAGAAGCCATGAGTCAAAACTTTTCTTTGGTAATGCAAAAAAATTTTGAAATGTCCCTTCTTGGTGAGCTCACATATTTTCCTAGTTTACAATTTCAACAAAATAAAGATGGTATTTTTCTATCACAAACCAAGTACCTCAAGCAGATCTTGAAGAAATATGGAATGGAAGATTCTAGACTAATATGTACTCCTATGGTAACATGATGCAGCCTCAGTGCAAATGATGAATCAGTAGAAATACATCAACCAATCTACAGATCCATGATTGGTAGTCTTCTCTATCTAACAGGTACCCAACCAGACATCATGCATGCAGTGGGAATAGTTGGAAGATTCCAAGAAAATCCATAGGAAGCACACCTTCAAGCAGTCAAAAGCATTTTTAAATATCTTAAAGGGACACAAAACTTTGGTTTATGGTATCCCAGAGATACAGATCCTACACTTCATGCATATACAGATGCAGATTGGGCAGGAAGTGTGGATTACTGAGAAATCACTAGTGTTGGTGCATTCTTCATGGGTTCCAGATTAGTGTCTTGGTTCAGTGAGAAACAAATTTCAATTGCATTATCTACAGCTGAAGCAGAATATGTGGTTGCTGCATCTTGCTACACGTAACTGCTTTGGATGATGCAAACATTGCAAGATATTCAAATCACATGTACTCCACCCATCTCCATTCTATGTGATAATACAAGTGCAATCAATATTTCAAAGAATCTAGTCATGCATTTCAAGACGAAGCACATACCTATCGAATATCATTTTCTCCATGAACAAGTGCTTGAAAAAAGGTCAAATTGGAGTATGTTCCCTCCAAAGAATAGGTTGTTGATTCTTATCATGTATAATCTTGTGGTGTATCCCCACTTGGTTGGGTGGATGATTCAATCTTGGTATATCCCCGCTTGGTTGGGAGATGGATGGATCTATGAGTCATTGGTGATAGGAAGGTCATTTATGATATATAGAGTCTTGTTCTTCTTGTAGAACATCTTTTTGCAGACCTTGCTTACAGTCAGGGGGAGCATAACCTTTTGCTCTTGATGACAAAGGGGGAGAGTGACTTGGGGTTGCCATCAAGTCCAAAGGGGGAGATTTTTGGAAATATGACATAGGTTTGGCACTATGACACAAGTGTTGTCCTTGATGGCAACTCACTCAGATGACAGATCATAGTTCAAGCTTTCAGAATGAAGGAAAAAGATATATACGCAGGTTCCCCTTGACCAAGCCGCGTATAGAAGCGGGTTCGTTGACCAAAAGATGCTTATGCGTATACATGCACTTTCACACAAGGAAATGCATATACATGTTGAAAACTTGTTTTTGGTCCATGGTATATTGTTCCCTGGTATTTTGACCCGTGGTATTGATCTAAGGTACCTTGACCGAAGTATTAACCCCAGGTATTTGGTCTGAGGTATTGCTTCTAAGTGGTTTTGGACCATGGTATTGAGTAAGGCCTAAGACTATAAAAGGAGGAGGAGATCATTAGGTAAAGGCATGAAAGTATTGAATATCTAATGAAGAGTAAGATCTAGAATACTGGTGGTTGGGTTATGGTACATAGCTAGATCTGAATCAAGGAGGAACCTGAGCGCTTGAAGAAGGATAAGCTCTATAGAAGGGTCAAGATATTAAGGCTTGAAGAGAAGTATCTTTGTGTGGTTTTTGATCTTTTATAATTGGCGCATGTCTTGATATGTAAATATGATGATCTAGGTATAAACTAATGTCTGAATAGTTGAAAAGGGTAAATCATCTTTCACAGATCTGTACATAGGTTCAGTATAGGAAAGGCATGTATAGACACAGGTTTGGCAATTCAAAATAGTGTATACGCAGGTTTGCCTTCATATAACAGCACATGCACGTAGGTTCGACACATTGAAGTAGCACAGGTCTCATAAAATATGTTTTAGCTACTTATGTTTATTGTTCCAGTGTTTCGGGTTCTGGTACTGTTACTGTATTCTGGTTACATCATTCAAAGAAGTGATTGTTTGATTCAGTTTTGGTTAGTGCAGGAGAGATTGATTGATGCAGATATATTTTGATGTTTGATTGATGCTATTGATGAATTCAGTCTGAAAATTTATGAAACGTGGTCCATGGAAGAAAAGAGAAGGTTGTAGCCTTCTGTAGGTTAGCACCTACGTACTAGTACATCAGCTAGTACAAGAGCTAAGGGGGTTGTAGCTCCCTTCTAGGAGAAGCTAGAAAACGAGAGAAGGTTGTAGCCTTCTGTAGGTAGAAGCTTGCGTACTGGTATAAGACTACACTAGTACAAAAATATTCTAAAAAGAAGTTTCTTATTAAAAGAAGGTAGAGACAAATTACAGCCAGTGGTTTTCACCCACATTAGGTTTCCACCTTATATCTTGCGTCCTTGTGTGTGCTTGTCTGCTTTGTTTTACTGTACTTGTTACTGCTTATTTGGTTCTGATTCATAATTAAAGATCAACTGACTAAATCATAAGTTTACAAGGTATACGTTGGTTTCTCTAAACACAATTATGTATATACGCAAGTTGCATTAGCAAAAGTAGCATATATAAATCTGTTTCTGGAAATGAAATATTGTTAAGTTACTAATACTAATTCACCCCCCCCCCAACATTGTTAAGTTAATAATACTGATTAACCCCCCCCACTCTCAGTATTATTTCCAACACTGGTCCCTCCTAAGACTACTCTGAGCGAGCGATCGGGGACTAGAACCTTCCGATCTACCTTTGAACCCAGAGTCTCTCCCATAAGCCATTCTGCTAGTTTCCAAGGGTCTATAGTCACTCTCATAGGCTTATATGTCAGTGACCAGGGACCAAAATGCCTTGTTTTGTGTCAGCAATCGAGATCCAGAAGACCCTAACCTAGAGCGAACCTTTCGCCTGTAATTTCGAACCCTTGGGAAAACTCCTTCTATCGAACCTGTGAGAACTAAAAAAAAAAGAGGAGAAGATGTGTTTAAATGATCTTGAGGTCTATTTTATTCATAGGCTTTTTTAAGGGGTCACTTGGTGTTAAGATTGACCCAAGCAGTTACTCATGTAGTTACGGCCAACCCATTCCATAAAACATGTATGAAAAAAATAATTCATAACATAACTTCTGCTTAACCAAATTGGGTGATATTTATGTCGATTTTGGTCCTCTCAAAAAGAGGAATCTAATGAAATAATTATCATGGTAATTTGATCTATCCAAGGTGAAATTTTACCATAGTTCCAAAAATTAACACTCCCTCCGACTAGGGAGAATTCCACCTACCAATATTTGTTCATCGAACAATATGTTATTTTGGAATCTTCGAGTGTCATCACGAATCATCACAGATAATCATTGTCTTGTAGTCATCGTGCCATGTCCATATCAAGTGTATCATCATCACAAACAATCATTGTACATCTCGATTTATCATTTGCTTATTCCTACTTATCACTTGATTGTTCATGCTCATATGTTGAATATTCTCGAATCTAGAAGAAGAAGAATTTGTTATTGGAGGGGAGATCAATCTACCACCCTCTATACATTAGGATGTTATTTAGAATCTTTGTTAGTGGGCTATTATCTAGAATTTTTTCATCAAAGAGAATATCAATAGGGAGAACATATCAACCTAGAATCACATCGGGGAGAAATAGCTTACACCCATACCGAGCAATAGGATACCTCATCACACAAGGGAGTAAATGCTCGACCTTGGAATTTCATTAAGGAACTATACCCTCAACCTGGAATTATATCAGTTCATATCAACCCATGAATCATCTAAACCCATCCTATTGCCTACTGATCTTCCCATCAATGGGCCAGAATAGTCATGTGGTAGAACACCTGCATCATAACCGCCTTGCATCGTACACCCCCAAGTACACTCCCAACTCATTAGCCAGACGAGGAGTGGTACTCCCAACAAGCTCGTCTTATGGGCATGATGTCAACTGGGGTATACTCTGCTAAGACCAAGATAAGGTGATATACAACTCCAACCCTATGGGTAGCAGATAGAGGTAAATCCCTATGGTCGAGAAACAGATAGTGTAACGCCCTAGTGTCTAGAGTTCTCTCAACCCCAAGAGCCCTCCATCTCAATTCCTCACCCTGGGAACTCAAAGAGGGTAGGAAGAGTTGTCTCAGTATCCTCGATCAGTGTTGTCCCTCATCCGGAGGATATTCTCTCTAAAAACCAAAATTCCTTTGAGAGAATATCTGCAATCTTCTTGTCTCAATAGCATTTTTTCATGTTCATTCAGAACATCAAATCGAATATCATGTCAGATCATATATAATCACATAAATCACAAAAGGATACCATAATCCTCCTCCCTCTCAAGGAGGTGCCAACCATAAGCCTGGGCTTGTTTCAAACAGCTGCACTGTCACAATATATGAGAGTATCTCGGTCCAAACTATAAATATGGGACTTATTGCCAATAAGGTCATCACAATGTACCCATTTCATATCCATATCATGCTCAAACAACTCTCTAAGGAGCTTTCATATCCTACCTCACATCTAGCCATACTAGAAACATCATGATCAACCTTGGTCATGCTATAAACCTCTCATCCAAGATATCATGGCAGATCACATACTAAATCAACATCCAAATGTGCTTATCATCAATAATATAAAATACCAGCAATACATCTATGTAGATACATATCATAGGAGAAATGTCACATTCTCAAAATAGAGCACCTCATGTAGATATTTCAAAGCATGCTCGGTGGAAACTCTATGTGAGTGAAGAAAATCAATCATGAATTTGTTTAGGTTCTATGTATACCATACATATACAGATGGATTTTCAAAATCGAACATCAATGCATCAGTCGTAAGATGCCATGTCAAGTTCAACAACATCATGAACTTCCAATTAGAGTATCCGAGGATTTACAAAAACATGTTCCAATAGCTTTTCAATATGGAATTTCTTTCCAAATTCCAGAAATCAATTCATCATGTCATGATACATCATTTCAGGCTTTAGAAGCCAACTCCCTCTGATTTAGATCATCATAGGCTCATCACCTGTCACAAGTAGATCATCAGGATACAAAACCAAAACCATAATCAATATCAAATTCATACCTTTGAACTCATCATTCTGACTTCATCAGATAACTTTCAAATCTAGACACATCTAGATTCCAATGCTCTAAGCATAATGCCTTGCTAAGGCAACACAATTATCCTTACATAACTCAATATTGTACCATCAATCAACAAGGTCAACTCATTAGATTTTATAAGTCAAATCACGACCATTATCAAAGTCATCATTATCATAGTATTATTACTTTAAACCAGGGGACAAGTGGAGTTCATATCAAGCTCATGTCAAATCATGACTTCATCATGCCAACAATTTGTAATAAGTCATTCAATATCAATCCGAACTAGATTAAGTCATTATCATAATCATATAATAAGTCATCCTGTAACTAGGTGCAAATGCATACATCAACGATGAGTCATTCAGGTCCCATAACTATCATTATTTCAACCATTTTTCTAAGAATAAGGAGGTCAATCTCCAAATAAGTCATCATGCCCACATAGTATCGATATTAGGTCAAATCAATAATCATAAAATCAAATCACTATACATCAAGTTAAGTCCAAATTTTCTATCATAAAGATATCTACAATCAAATAATTTCTCGATCATCACTTCAAGTTTATTATCAGTCAGCACGAAAAAAATATTTTCATATATAACAGTAATGCCAAATCATGCCAACCTCTTGTAGAAAAACATAGTGACATATCTATCTGTATGTCCCAGTCACCTAAAAATACAATTTCAATCTTCATGTTCATGTTATGGAAAAAATTCAACCTTTTCCTGATAACAGATTTTTTTTGTTATCTGCAATACATTTGTGGTACTAATATCTCCCAGGTGACCATCTAATTTTATGCACAATATTTCATTATATGATCAAAAATTTAACTCAACAACTTCATAAATCAGTTAATAGTGGAATAGTATGTTAGATGCATCATGATTCAAAGTTCAAATAGCTTCAGAAAGCTTTATATGATGGTAACGAATAGTCCAACCTTTGGTCACTCCCTTTAGGTTAGCATGATAGCAACTTTAGCTTCCTAGACATTGTCTAGGCCTTAGCATGCGTGCGTCCAAGGACGAAATCTCCTAGATCTATGACTATGACTGGAGCAGAAACCCTAATTTCTGTAGGACCTTCAGATCTAACACTCTCTTGTAGATCAATATTTTTAGATGTACATAAATCATACTTCAACAACATAGAATACAAATAGTAATAAGGGTAAGAATCTTTGGAGGTGATTCTCCCTCTGACTAGGGATCTACATCATTCATCTTCATTCATGTAAGAAACCTATATCTACTAGTGTCATGCAAAATTAGATCTATTATATCATAAACATAAGGATATCAGAATCATGATGTAAATCTTTTATCAAAGGTTAGACACAAAGTAGCAGATAGATCTCAAAGATTATGAACACAATAGCACTTTCTGTCAAGTCACTCCATCAAGTTATTGTTTCGAGTTTAACCATATGCCATCAAGATAAGACCACATGTAATAATAGATCTATAATATCATTCTTATACCTCTCATGTCAAGGTTATCATGCTCATCATGACCAATGAGATCAAATTAGGTCATTCAATGAAACTTTACCAAAAATAACAAGAGTGTCAATCACTCTTTCCATATGCTTTCATCATGTTTATCACAAGTGTTACCAACAGACTTATGTATAGGAGTCAATGAACTATCTGTCTATATGAAATACATCATGACAAGTATCAAGAGTATTATTTTATAGAGCCAAGTTGTTAGCCTTCTTTATAGGATCATGATATCCAACAAATAAATCATAGATGTTAGTCAAACATCAATTGTATCAATATATCAATAACAAATAGCCTCATAGAATTCAAGAAGAAAAAAAATGTTCAACACCAAGTGCATATTTTCATCATAGGAAACATAGATCCAAGTCACTTTCATATGCATGTATGACCCATTAAAGAAAGAGGCATTCTCATCATACCTAAGGGCTCAATAGCTAAAACATACCGTGCATACGTTGTGGTATTACCTGTGCACCTTTTCATTAGACATAGGCGACTTGAAGCACTTTGTCACCTTTTTCGTCAAGTACCTCTTTATCTCTTTCCATATATACATCTCAGAATGATCCTCAAGAAGGATCTACTCATGACATCTCATCAAGGAGGCTAGAATCATCTATCAAGTAAGAAGCATCATAAGTCAAGAAATACTTATCTTCAATAAGAGGCGATCCTCTCCCTCTTGAACCAGTATTTAAGAGGTAGCAATGTCCATGTTCCATATACCAATTTTCTCTTCAAGTATCCAACCAGGTTTGCTAGGGACTATCCCATCTAGGACTTCATCAAACCTCCCACAAGTGATTGAGCCTCAAGTGTTTGCCAAAAACTAGGGTTTTCTCTTCAACCCCAACCTCATGAAATTCATTAAACCCTAATCATCTAGATGCCTAGGGTTTTCTTCAAACCCTAGAATTCTTTTAGGTCTCCACTGATATGAAATGGAGCATATTAGCAATGTTGTGCTAATTCCCCATTCATAATTAAACCCAAGATGTTTATCATTTGCTTTTCAAGTGCTTAAAGATTGAAGGCTTTTTCTTAATTAACAGATTTCATGAGAGTTTCTTATGTAAATGTTATGAACAATTTAACATGAAAAAACTTGTCCTAAAAAAAAAGATATAACAGTAATGAACATCAAAAAATAACACACAACAAGCACATGATAAAGGAGTTCACCCCTCCTGGGCTACGTCTCCTTGGTCCAACTTCCAATGGTTTGGGCCTCTATATTATGGTAAAATTACAACATAAGTGTGTTAGAATGCTCAGATGCCTCTGAAACCTGTCTCAATGAGTTCAGAATACCAAAAACTACTAGAATTAACTATTTTTGCATCAAATTTTGATAAGAACTGAAGGAGTTATGACTTCTCCTAGTTCTCCCTCTAATCGTTCAACAAAATGCTCTAAAATTGGAAGAAACCTACAAATTAGCCCCAAAATCTGCTAACCAGGAAATAATTTCACTGCACCGCGGGCCATATCAAGTCGGCCGTATCGCAGATTGTAATTGGTGAGTTTTGACGGGTGGAATGTCTTGTTTACCCAACGAAATGTTGTGATTGTGATATCACGGGCTCGTCGAGTTTTAAACTGTGATATATAATGTTATCATGTCTAGGGTATTTCGAATTCGGGACTTAACTTGCATCAGGGCTAATTATTGCTACTGCTATGATTGCAATATGTGATCGCATCGCTTACCTTGTCAGGGTCGAGGCTGATACCTATTCTCCCCTTTGTGATTTGTGATTGCCTCATCGCATTGCAACTTTGAACTTGTCGAGGGCCGATTTGAAACACCTTTTCCACCTACCGTTGTGATATGTGATTTGTGAGGGCCAATGGAGGGCTGCCACTTGGTGCCTCCTTATTCTTTGAAGACTTGCCACATCATGCCAATCTTGCGATGTAGGTAAGTCAAACTTGAACTTTGACTTGCTCTAACTTCTACATATGAACTCGAATTTGAGTTTCATTTTCACCGTTGGATTCAGAATGAAAATATCTTAAACCTAAAGTTGAGTTTGACAAGATTTTGAGACTTTTATTTTTGAGCATAATTATAAGCACCTCATCACTTCTCCCCACTGGAAGCCTTTTGGAATCCAAAAGGATTACTTTTAGTTATTGAACAAATGAGGGCACTGTTCCCTCACCTTCCCCACTTCAATCCATTTTTCCTTTAATGGATGTGTACCTTTGAGAGCCACCCGAATATAATCAATACTTCCCCTTTTAGTTGTCCTTGTCCTTCTGTCAGGTATAGTGTCTTGTTGAAGCACGTCAAGGAATTCTAGAGAAAAGTCTTCAATAGATGTAACTTTAACATTCTCTCCTTTATCTGCAATCAAAGGAGGTTCATACAATCTCAAATTTTCAACGTTAATAATGAAATATATTGCCATATGTGAAGGCAAATCAAGCTTGAAATCATTATTACCAATATTTTCCAGAATTTTAAATGGACCATAACAAATTGGTTTTAGCTTTTTACCTTCACCTTGAAGCCTTTCCTTGCTAATGTATAGCCAAACTTCATCACCTACTTGAAACTGATGATCCACATGATGCTTATCATGCCTTGCCTTATAATTGCCTTAACTCTTTTCTAGTTATTCTTGAACTGTTTGGTGAATCAAGTGAATGTGTTCAATGAATTTATTTTCTCTATCTATGCCACTATGTCCATTTACAAATACATCTTTCTCAAAAATAAAATACAAATGTGATTTAGGAAAATAACCAAGACATGCCTCAAAAGGCGAAGTTAGAGTAGAAGAGTGTTTTTCTCAGTTGTAAGCATGTTGAATATAATGCAATTGTTCATCCCACGGACTAGGATGTTTGCTGCAATATACTCTTAGAAAATGAATGATTATCATCTTAACCAATTCAATTTGACCATTTGTTTGCGGATGGAAGGTTGTACCTTTCTTCAATTTGGTGTCCATCAAGTTCCATAAACTTGACCAAAATTTCCCAACAAATCGAGAATCACGATCAATTACAATAGAAGTAGGCAACCCAAAATGAACCCATACATTTTGAAAGAAAAGTTGAACTATTTGTTCAACTATAATTTTCTTTTTACAAGGCATTAATATGCACATCTTGCTGAATATATCCACAACTACATACAAATAATAATGACTTTTCCTTGATAATGGAAGACCTCCTACAAAATCCATAGAAACACTTTCCCATGGTCGTGAAGGCACTGAAAGTGATGTGTACAATCCTAGTTTCTTGTTACTAGGCTTACTAACTGCACACAATGAACAACCTCTTATAAAATGTGACACACTTTCAAGCATTCGAGGCCAATAAAAATACCTCTTAAGATTTTCCACTATTTTACTTACATCGAAATTTCCAGCAATAAGAGAAGTGTGTGCTTCCCTTGTGACATTTACTCTCTCTCCTTGTGGAACACAAAGTTTTCCCAAATGATACAACAAATTATCATGAACATGGTAGTCTAATTCCTCAACTTGGTGGCCTTGACTCAAGTTTAAATGTACCTCTTGAAAGTCAGCATCCTATGCGTATTGTTCAACATAACTTTCAGGAAAAATATAATTATTCTTGAGTAAAATGGCTACATTTACAATTGTTTTAGAAATCATATCAGAAACTCTGCTATATTTACCTTTCTTTAACTTGATTACCAAGTGGAATTGCTGTAAAAATCCCATCCAACAAAAGTACCTTAATTGTTGCAATTTAGTTTGAAATTGCAGATATTGCAGAGGCTGATGATCAGTGTGAATAATGGTTTCTTTTCCCATCTAATAATGCGTTCGTTTCTTCACACTTTGTACCAATGCATAAAGCTCTTTATCATACATAGGATAATTAATAAAAACACTATTAAAAATCTCATTATGAAATGAAATGGGCTTACCATGCTGTAAAATAATTTCACCCATGGCATAGTCACTTGCATATGTTTGTATTTCAAATGGTTGTTTCAAATCTGGAAATGCCAAAATTGGGGCTGAACTTATCTTTTGTTTCAAAGCATCGAATGTTTTTTGTTGTTTCCCCCCCCTGGAAGACAACCTTCACACTGGTTAATGCATGTAATGGAGCTGTTATGGAGGAGAAATTGGCAATAAACTTTCTCCAGTACTGCGTTGCTCCAAAAAAAATCCTTACTTTTGTGACTGATTTTGGTATTGTCCAATTCACAATGACCGAAACTTTAGAGGGATAGATATTCAGCTCACCTCCTCCAACTATGTGGCCCAAATACACTAAGAAAGTTTTCTTGAATTCACATTTAGACATCTTCAGAAATAATTGTTCTTTTCTCAATACATCCAACACTTTCCTAACATGCTTGACATGCTCTTCTCATGATTTGTTGAGTATTAAAATATCATCTAAATAGACAATTACAAGTTCATCAAGAAAGGATCTTAAAACATCATTCATAACTCTCATGAATGTAACAGGAGCATTACAAAAACCGAAAGGCATAACCAACCACTCAAACAATCCCTGGTTTTAAAAGTAATCTTCCAAATGTCCTCCTCGGTTATTCTTACTTGATGATATCCACTTCTCAAGTCTAATTTAGTAAAATACTTTGCATTTTTCAACTGATATATCAAATCATCGATTATAGGTAGTGGGTATCGATTCTTTATTGTGATATTATTTAAAGATCAATAATCTACACACATGTGCCAAGTTCCATATTTCTTGGGTACCAATACAATTGGTGAACCACATGGCGAAGTAGAAGGACAAATTACTCCTTTATCTGACAATTCCAAGACTTGTTTTTTAATTTCTAAACTTTCCATAATTGACATTCGATGCATACCAATGTTTGGGAGTGGATACTCTTGTTGTAGTTGAATTTCATGCTGAATTATTCCTTTTAGTGGTAGTCCCTTTGGTTCTTGAAACTTATCCACATATTGATTAACCACATCAACCAATTCAGATTTTAGCTTCACGTCACAGCCTGCAATGGATTCCTACTCCATGTCGTTCTTTTGCATGATCATGAGGAGCACGAGACTCTTATTGGAATTAACTAATCGTTTCATTTCACCTACGCTTGCCAAAGACATATTAAGTTTCCTGCGATGGGCTCTCACAATGTACTCCACTTCGTTTTTGAACAAATGGTATTTATTCTCAAATCTGTGGAAAACATCCTTCATTTCATACAAATACAGACTTCCCAGCATAATTCTTGAGATATCTAATTGCACAATGTCTAATTCAACTTCATCAATGAAATTATTAGTGATGGAAAACCTGAAAATACATTTCCGTGTGACCTGTAAACTAGCATCCTTGGTTATCCATACCAATGGATACGGTTTGTGATGGGGCATGGTTTCTAGATTCATTTTCTTAATCAAATCCGCAAAAATTAAGTTGGTATGTGATCCATTGTCAAACAATGTATCTATTTTCATATGTTTGGAAATGACTCAGATATGGAATGGCTCTATTCGGTTTTCCTCATTGAAATGCTATGGGTGTTATTTTTTGCACGGGTACTTGCTCCGACTACCTCTTTTCTGACCTCTTTGCTCTCTTTTGCCACAGATTTTCCTTTGGTGACTATGGTTGTGATTTTTGTTTCATCCCCTGATTTTGAACCCAAGTCTTGTTGTGCAACAACATTGGTCTTTTTTTTCCCTTTATTTTTGAATTTCTTCGATCGTAATTTTGGATGAAGCTTCCAACAACGCACTTCATCATGTCCTTCCTTGGAAAAATTCTTGCACATGGGTCTCTCCCCTAATTTCTTAATAGAATATTTTTTCTTCTGCTTTCCTTTAAACTTCTTCCCTTTTCCAACATTCTGAAATGAATTCTTCTTACCTTCTTCATGTATATTTTCCCCTCTTGCTTCAAGCTCTATAGCTTGAACACAAACCTTATCAAGATTCATGGCACTGAACATAATAATAGTATGTCAAAGATAACTATGCAACCCTCCTATGCATTTCATCAAGGTATCTCGTGACTCTAAGTCTACTCCTAGCATAAGAACTTTTTTCCTAAAATCTTGAGTATACTCTTGCACATTTTGGGCTTTCAACTATCTGAAATTTCACCAATTCATAATGGATTTTTTCATATGAGCTAAAGGGTAGAAATGTCTCTTTATAGTAGAAATGAGATCAAACCAAGTAGTAGATATCTAACCATGTTTCTTGACCTCATATTGAGTCCTTGCTTCCCACCATATAAGTGTTGCACCCTCCATTCTCAATGAAGCCAATTGAATCTTGATATCATCCTCTTGAAGGTTCTAAATTCTACAATACACCTCCAACTGACAAATCCAATTATCCATCGTCTCTGCATTAACTTCTCCATTGTACATAGGCAACTTGAATTTAACATCAAGCTTCAAAAAAGGTCATTTACCAACCCCTTTTGAAGAATGATGACGAGTATGAGTAACGGTGGTATTGATGGAAGAGTGTGAAAAAGAAGATGAAGAAGATGGTAGAGATGGTGGAGGCTTGTCTCCATTCCCATTATTTCCTTTTCCTTTATCTTCTTTTCCATTACCTCCTCCTGAAGAGTCTTCTCCATTGGGAGGCTTGGAACTTTGAACATGTAGTCTATTGTTCCTCTCTTCATAGAGGACCTTAACCATCTCTTCATATCAAATAAAGCCTTTCTGAAGGTCTTCTCATCTTTTGTCATGATAGGTTCTCCTTCATGAGAAATGGTCTCTGAAGACTCAACTACAACTTTAAGTTGTACTGGTGTTGGAATCTCAACTGCAACTTCTACAACTTGAGGTTGAACTAGTGTAGAATACTTTGTCAACCTTTCTCTTCTTCCCTTTGACTGAATTTCAGGGCTTTCAACTAGCTTTCCTTCACCTCTTTTGAGCTTTAACCTTGTGAGCATGACATAAAATTGCAAACAATTAAATCCTTCTTTCACAAAGAAAATATAGTAAGAAAAACCAATGCTCTGATACCAACTTGATCTAAAATGGAGAATATTAGTAATGTTGTGCTAATTCCCCATTCAGAATTAAACCCAGGACACTTATCATTTTCTTTTCAAGTGCTTAAGGATTCAAGGCTTTTGCCTAACAGATTTTCATGAGAGTTTCTTATGTAAATGTTATAAACAATTTAACATAAAAAAACATATGTTGAACAAGAGAAATATAATAGCAATGAACATCAAAATATAACACACAATAATAAAATGATAAAGGAGTTCACCCCTCCTGGGCTATGTCTCCTTGGTCCAGCTTCCAATGGCTTGGGTCTCTTTATTATGCTCAAATTACATCAAAAGTGTGTTTACAATATTCATATGCCTCTTAAACATGTCTCAATGAGTTCAGAATACCCAAAACTACTAGAATTGACTATTTTTGCATCAAATTTGGATATGAACTAAAGGAGTTATGACTTCTCCTAGTTCTCCCTCTAATATTTCCACAAAAAGCTCTTAAACCAGCAGAAAACTACAAATTATCCCCAAAATCCACTAACCAAGAAATAATTTCACCACATCATGGGACATATCCTATCGTCCTTACTGCAGATTGCAATCAACAAGTTTCGGCGGGCGGAATTTCTTGTTTACCCTGTGAAATGCTACAGTTGCGATATTGCGGATCTGCCGGAGTTTTAAATTGTGAAATATAATGTTATCGTGTCCAAGGTCTTTCACATACAAGACTCAACTTACACTAGGGCTAATTTATGTTACACCTACCATTGCGATATGTGATCGCATCGCTAACCTTGTCGGGGTCAGGGCAAATACCTATTCTCCCCTTCATTGATTGTGATTGTGATTTGTGATTGCTTCATCGCATCGCAACCTTGAACCTATCGGGGGCTGATTTGAAACACCTTTTCCACATACCACTGTGATATGTGATTTTCAAGGGCCAATAGATGGGTGCCACTTAGTGCCTCCTTATTCATTGAAGAATTCCCCATCATCCCAATCCAGTCATGTAGGCAAGTCAAACTTGAACTTTGACTTGCTCCAACTTTTGCATATGAACTCAAATTTCAGTATGATTTACACCATTGGATTCAGAATGAAAAGCTCTTCAACTTGAAGATGATTTTGAAAAGACTCCAACACTTTGATTTTTTAGCATAATTCTGAGCACTTGATCATCCACCATCCCCTTCTTGCTTCCATCAATGGAGTCATCATCGGGGTGATCTCCGTGGTTTTTCTTCAAGCCAGCTCTGACCCCATGTTAATTTTTTTCTTAGGCCAACATTTTTCCTTGCTATGATAGTTGCATTTCATCATAAATACATTAATTTCACCCCATATCATCATTACATTATTCAAATCTACACCATTATACATAAGAATATGCAATTACATAGAAAGAAACAACATCACCATCATCATCAACGCAACATAACATAAAAGAAACAATAGAAGAACGCATGCACACATATAGAGATACTAGGATTGGTAAGAGACCAAGGAAAAGCCCACTATGGGGAAAAACCTTGCAAATATTCTTCCTCTTAGATCATCATCAAATGATGCAGTAAAAGATTGTACAATGATCTATCACTTTATCTATGTGGAAAAACAATAATGATATCTACGAAACATATCTAATCATGTTAGGAATCATAACCCTTATACAAATGGCTATAATTTGTTGTCACAAATTGATGTCAAATATTTTATATTTTTGTCACTGTGTTGAACACTGATGAGTATTGTTGTCATAGTATCGAACACTACTAAGTATTATTGTCACTTTGTTGAACACTGCTAAGTATTATTGTCACTATCAATGAGCCCAAAACATATGTTTGCAGTAGAAACTAAAAAATCAGATCTCAATATTTGTATAACACTAGAGAGAGACCCAGATCGACCTAATCATTGAATTCATCTTAAGCCAAGATGTGAAACCCTAGATCTAAACTCGAGTCGCTTTCATCCAAACTGTCCTAATGCAACTGAAACTCCTTATTTGCTCTCTCTGTCACTGAATACGAGCGACTATGACTGCAGAGTCACTCCAAGGAAGTAGTTATGCATGTGAATTTTACATTGTACTTCTAAAACCCAGAGTCGCTCCCTTACTGTTGTATTGCAAGTGACCCTGATGTCCTGGTCGATCCCAGGACTACATAGAGTGAGTGACCAAGGCCTGAAACCTTCTGATCTGCCTCTAAACCCAGAGTCGCTTCAATAGTTCTTTGTGCCAGCATCCAAGGGTCTATATTCACTCTCATAGGCGTATGTGCCAGCAACCAGGGACTAGAATGCCTTGTTTTGTGCTAGTGACTGAGATCTATAAGACCCTAATCCAGAGCGAACATTTTTCATGTAATTTTGAACCCTTGAGTGAACTCCTTCTATCGAGCCTATGTACTAAGAAAACAGATAAGAGAATATGTGTCCAAATCATCTTGAGGTCTCTTCTATTTATAACCTTTCCTGAGGGGGTAGTTGGGGTTAAGACTAACCCAAGGAGTTACTCATGTGGTTAGGTCTGACTCATTCCATAATACATGTATGAATAAAATAATTCATAACTTAACTTTCGCTTAACCATATTGGTTGATATTTAGGCTGATTTTGGACCTCACGAAAATAGGAATATAATGAAATTATTATCTTGGTCATTTCAGTTGTCCAAGGTGGAAGTTTCCATTCCTCATTTTCCTCTTCTTCTAAATGCATCATTTTTCCCCTTTTTCTTCATTTTCCAAATCATAAATATTTATTTTGATTGTCATAAAGAGAGTTTCTAATCTATCACTATGAAACTATTGTCACTTACAACTTAAAATGAGTCACTAACCCCTTTTGAGTAAAGACCATTCTTCTATTTTTCATTCTTGTCCAATATTTTATTATTTTTGTGTTGATTATATTTTATTCCTTTCTTTACATTGTGGTCTTCTTATTTATCGCTACCTTCATCCTTTTCATATGGACACTTAGCTACATAATGTCCTAATTTCCCACAATTAAATAATTTAAAGGGAACTTACCTTTTGTATTTTCCATATTTATTTTTTAGTTGTATCAAAAAGTGGGGTTCCTCTTAGTGTGATTCACTACTATAGCTATTTCTTGATTCATGATATTTTTTCTTCATCTTCTTTGAACCTTTAATGGATTCTTCTCACTTTGATGCCTTTTCTTTCTTAGTCTTATCTCATCCCATTTAATTCATTCATTGTTAATTTATCAAGTCTATCCTTCATTTTTTTAATAGTGTAATCTTTGGCATCAACTCTTAATGGAAGTGACCTTAAGACCTTTTGTACAATCATCAATTCTTCAAAATTTTCACCAAGTCCTCTAATGGTATTGACAATTTTCTTCAATGCGAAGGATATAGGTTGCAACATTTTCTTCATATTTTATTTTCAAAATCTTGAATTTGTTTCTATGTGTTTAAGGATTTTCCTTCTTAAACTTGATATGTCCTATACAGATATTTTGAATTTTGTCCCAAATTTATTTTTCTAATTCACAAAGCATCACCTTGACAAACTCTTATTCTAATAGTACACAAGATAACATTCATGTATTTTACATTAAGTTCACTAGCCTTCTTTCGAGCTTAATCCATTGTTGCAATAGTTGGAGCTTTATAAATAGTCACAAAACATTGTTAATTTTCAAATCTAAGATACATTAGATAAGTATGCACCCTTATACTCCAAAAAGAATAGTTTTTCTATCAAACAATGGATATTTGTTTGTGGAGAAACCTTCTTGACTAGCCATGCGTGCTTATGATATCTTCCTTCTAGTGGTTAGGTTGTTTCTAAAGGAACTCATACTTCTACCAAGTTTTAAGCACAAACTTATACTTGGGAGAGAGGTGAATCAGTGTAGTAATTTTTTTACTTGTTTAAAAATTCAAGAACCATAAGAAAATAATCACATATATGATCTATCAGTTTCAAGACAATGAACACAAGATTCACGTGGAAACCCTTTGGAGGAAAAACCACATAAATTATTTTTATAATTCTTTATGGGAACCAACCTACTAAATACACCAATCCCCACTAGTAAAAATTTTGGTAGGCACCAACCTACTCTTATAGATATTTGCTTACACCAATCCCCACCATTGCAAATATTTATAGGCACTAACCTATTGGAGTCACCAATCCCCACTGCTACAAATATTCATAGGCATCAACCTACTAGAGACATCAATCCCCACCACTAAAAATATTTGTAAGCACCAACCTACTGCAGACACCAATACCCATAAATGCAAATGTTCATAAACACCAACATACTAGAAAAATCATTCCCAACTTTTAAGAAACAATTTAGTAAGAGACACTAATCCCTTTAATTAAGAAATAACCATCAATTACAACTCTCTTTAGTGCATATACCTTCTTCAAAAGATAATATCATTTATATTACCTTCACTAAGTTTGAATGTTATTTATTACTTCACCAAGTCTTCTTACTTCTTCTTCCTTCATGAGGTCTACTTGTTTCTCCTACCTCACTAAGTTTTCTCACTAATTTTGTCTTCACTGGGTTTGCTTGTTTCTTCTACCTTCACTAAGTTTGATCACTACTTCTACCTGCAATAAGATTGACCAAAATTTGAATCTCCAAATGAAATTTATGGTAACTCTCCAAAAAAAATTTGGTTTTAAACTTTTCCCAAGAAGGAACTTGTACAACATGCCACATACCCAATTTTGTAAATATGATTCTAAACTTTTTACCTAAGGAACTTCTACTCCTCATATCGTTGATAATTTCACAGTCTAAAAATCCTAGGAGAATAAGCGACAAAAAATTTCCAAGCTAACCTATTTAAAAATAAAATTTAGGAACACTAAAAAACCTTAACATCTTGTTGATGAGTTGTAATTCTATTCCAATAGCAAATGGATTCTCCCCGATGCAGAATCTAAACTAGACTCTACACCATTTTGTTTTTGGATCTCATCCGATATGTAGGCCTGGTTTTCATACAGGTGATTTGAGTTTGCTTCGGATGGAGGTGGCATACCGACTTAGTAGAACACATGAACTTCAACAAACACAATGAAATAAGCAATGAATGTTCATAACACAAATACCATAAATAGAAGCATTATAACTTGACAACATGGACCTTAAGTAAAGCATTGTTAGAAAAACTTCAAATAAGATCATGCATATTTGAAGAATACGTTTAACATCTATAAAGAGGCTCAAATTAGCTAAGCATCAACAAGCATAAGTGAATGCACATCCTACAATAAGATCATGCCAATATCAACAAAATAGTTCATCAATATAAGCATAGAGTTAGCATATAATATACCATCCATGTGTTTAAAAACAAGATTGATAGCATAGGAAGATACATGAGGAGACTACACATCAAAACTCATAGGAACCTTTGATCCATCAAGCTAATAATATCCATGGCATCGCAGCATAAAGTATTCATCCAATCCAACAATGGAAAACAGCTATTACTCCTTGTATTTATTAGAAGATAATAAGTTCTCTCAAAACAATATATCCAAAATAAGTCCCAAGCTAAAAGTCCTTTACAATATTTCATGAGGGTATATTTATAGAAAATAGGGTGATGTTTGGTCTACCCTTGACTCTTGAACTTCCTCATGACATTTCGGATTCCTTATGACTCTTCAGATCTCCTATTATTGCGCTACTCTATTCTATTCTTTTAATTTCACAATACAACCAAACCTATCATATCAAATTAACAATGGACAGTTCTGGGATATCTAGATGTAGCTACTCCACTAGGTAATTGTGCCAAAGTGTGTACTCAGTAGCTATGGGGGCTATCTACAATTGTTCTTGATCATGAATGTGTAAGCACTCGAGAACATCAGGGATGAGAATGTTCCTTTTGTTGTTCACCTGTTTGGCTAGGGTCACCATCTTTGTGTACATTCTCACTAGTTCCACCACTTATCACATGATATTCTCCTTTCTAACATGTAGGTCATCTAAGTCAGAAGCTTGCTTGTAGGTGTCGACAAATGCCTAACCTTTCCATGAGATTTCTTCCTGCTTCTTTACTTGCCCAATTTCCCTAATAGATGGAAACTCATGGTTCTTGATCACCGACTCCGAACCACTCAAAAATTATCTATAAGTAGCCAACACTTTATCCACATCCTTGGCTAATTTATCTCGTAATTGGATCTTGATGTGAAGTTGGACTTTTTCGTTTTTTGAAGTGATCCAGTCCTTTTTCTGGAGTACTTCTAATGCGCCTGGGTACTTGGTGGATCACTCATGCATGATATCGAAAGTGGCAATGGATTCCTTTAGCATAGCAGACCTTTCCTTCATGTTTGTTTGTATGGCCAAGATTGGAGCTATAGTATGATGTAGTTTTGAAATTTCTTCATAAACCATCAACATGGCTTGACTAAGGGTTTCAGCTTCATCCTTGGTTGTAGCCTATAGCTCCTTTGTACTAGATTGAATCAAGAGGAGGGTCACATTTTCTTCTTATGTCTTCCTTCTATATTCCTCTGATTTTGTGGATCTCTAATGGGATGAATAGAGCTTGTTATGGAGTTCCACAATTTTTTTTCTCATCCTAGCAACATTTAGTTCAGTCGCGGTCACAGAATTAGTCCCAACTGAGGCGATCATCTCAGGATTAATTTTAGTTTTGACAATAATTTCTTCTTTCTTACATAATATTGAAATTAACCTAATAAAAAGTGAATTTGGTCAAGTCCAACAGTTTATCTTCTACCTCTTCAGGAATGCCCAGTTCCTTGAGCAGGAGATGTCCTCCGATGAGGGGAGTGGATGGGGGAACATCTAGTGGAGGTAGCTCAACTTTTTCAGATTATTGTTGAGTTT
The DNA here is from genome assembly GCA_000404065.3 of Pinus taeda. Classification (NCBI taxonomy): domain Eukaryota; kingdom Viridiplantae; phylum Streptophyta; class Pinopsida; order Pinales; family Pinaceae; genus Pinus; species Pinus taeda. The sequence goes on from APFE031025701.1 coordinate 160,654, forward strand.
CCTTATCGGCCTCTTCTTGTTGCTTCTCTACTATTTTCTTCCTCCACCCTCCTCCTTTGTTCCTCCTCTAACCACTTATTTTCTTGTTCCTCTTGATCTTGCTTCTTCCTCAACGCCTCGGCCTACCTACACATCTCTTCCTGCTCCCTTTTCTCTTGCTCTAGTCTCTTTCTTTCTTTTTCCATTTTGGCCTTTTTCTCCTCTTCCTTTTCGCTTTTCTTCTAACTGCTTCTTCCTCTCTTCTTCCTCAAGCGACTTTCTTTTCTCGAGCTGGTCCTTGGAGTGCTGGCAACCTGAATCCTGTGACCATTTGAGCCCTTCTTCTCTTTTACTTTTATTTCTTTTTTCTTTTGTGCCAGGGTCACATTCCTTTGTTCTAATGTTTCGTCAAATTCCTCTTCATATTGGTTACTTGGGGAACCCTCAACCTCTTTCTCCTTTTGTTTCTTGAGTTTCCCATTTGACTTCTAATACTCCTTCTTCCTCTTTAGAGAATTTAATCTCTCTTTAAGGCTCACATTTTCTTGGGAATGTTTGGTTTGCTCGTCATCTTTTTCGTTTTTCTCACTATGGCTAATCTCCATAGAAGCATTGTACCAATTCCTAATCCCATCTTCATGAGCATGCTTGGAATGTGGACATGACCAGTTGAAATTGGCCCTTTTGCATTGATTCAATACCTTGCTCTCGGGATCACATGTACATTGGTTCAGAGTCATAAAATGACATCCTTTTATTTCCTCAACCTCTGCGTCCACTTCCTTGAATTTTTCCACTGTGTAAGCCCCGATAATGAGAGGGAATGCAAGCCAAGGCTTCTTCTTCCCCTTGATTAGTGTCTTCGAAAACCCCTATGTAATATGATAGCACTCTTCTTGCATGAGTACTTTGTTCATGGAAAATTGAGGAAGTGCATGTGGGGTCTTGTAAGAGCCAAAAAATCTGATGAATGTCCCCTCCTAGATTGGGAACCAATGTGACACTTTGATGATGGTCTCCATGGCCCTCTTCGACATGCAAGGGGGTTCTTCCTTGAACGAAACCTGATATAATGGGGTAATAAATGATTCAAAGATGGTGTTGAGCATACCCTTATAGCTAGGGTCTAGAAGATCTTGGAATGTTGATGCACCATCTTTGCTGTAATTGTGGTTCATTTGTAGCTCCAATGGTCAAACTAGCACCTTGTACAAACCGCATCTAGGAGGTATGATGGCATATAGAATTATGATGGTTGGTTAGCTCAGGATGTTTAGCCACAACTATATTCGTTCTTAGTGTTGAAGCTAGTATGGTGGTCTAGTTGAAAATTGTATCCCTCATAGCAACGGGGTATATGATAGGGACCCTTGTCCCAATGAAAGCATCAACGTCGGACCTACCATATAACCAGTTCATCATAGAGGCAATCAACTAATAAATATTTTTTTATCCTATTCATGTTGTATATTTGGTTTATTATAACCTGAAACTTGGATGGGACTTGCGACCATTCCCTCAGAATTTCCTTGGTCGGAATTACAAAATTTGAGATCCATTGGGTGTTAAATGTCTCCTCCTTTTCAGGTAATCTGTAATACACAGTGATGTCTGTAGAGGAGATAATTGTGAAGGGTGCACTTGATTGATCCCTTATAATCCATTGTTCTTTTTATGTATTCTGTATGATCCACTCAATGGTCTCGGTGTGGGGAAGAACTAGGAGATGTGAGGCCACCCTGTAGAGCCTTGATCTCTTGACATTTATGTATACTTGGAAGCCCTCCTGGTCTTATGGGATATCTTGTTTAGATAATTCTACGTAAATTTAAAACCAAGAGAGCTTGGTTCTTTTTTTGATATTGCATGTAGTATCCCCATATATGTTGGGTAAAAGGGCTTGGTGAATCTCCTGCATACTACTCTCAGAACTTTTGAGGGCAGATTTTTTTACTTGGGGTGTCATTTCGTCTTCAAAGGAGGAGATTGAGATGCACTCTAGATCAACATCACTTAGCATGTCAAACAAGCAATCCCACGATGAGATAGATGCCATGAATAATAAATCCTAGTAGCGAGCACAAATTATCATTTCCAAATCCCGGGAAGAGGTTTTCCTTGGCAAGTCGCAAGGTCGCAGAGATCAGGGGGTTGTGGGGCTCACATGAATGAGCTTATGACTTGGAAAATGGTAGGCCAGTAACCAAGACTAGCTCACATAGGTCATGGGTTGCATAGGTCACAAGGTAACTAATCGGAATGGGTCGCAAGGTTGCGGATGAGGATGGGTTGCAAGGTCGCAGATGAGGATGGGTCGTAGGGATCACAGATCACAAAGGTCGCGAGGTCGTGCCCGTTAGCCTATCGCAGCCTTTGGTTGTGCAACCTATTTCCTTGGGTGATTTTGATGAGTGAAATGAGGCTCAAGATGGGTTCTTAGGGATTCTCAAAGTCAGATGGCTTGGTCCTTAAATAATGTAGACCAATTTGGGATGAGGATGGCTAAATAAAAAGCTCAAAGGGTTTCATAGGGAATAAATAAGGGAGATAAGGGTTTCTAGTTACAAATGAGCCCCAAAATTAGATAAAAACCCCCCTGGTCTAGATTGTACAGGGTCAATGTGGAAGAGGGAGACAAATAGTGAAAGGAAGTGATGAGAAAGGGAGTGGAAGAGTCACCTACCTGATAGGTCATGCTCCTCCTCCAAGTCATTGGGTGTCTCAGTCCTTCGTGCAGCCAGGCTGAATTGCCTAAATGACTGGAAAGGCCCATTATTTATAAGTTTGGTCGCACATGTGGGGGTTGCAGGGGTCACACAAGTTTGATTCCAAGATTTTGTGACCCTTGCGACCTCGCGACCTCAAGGGGTCGCAAAGTCACAAGGTCACTTTGGTCATGTTTTCTTGGTCTTCAAACCTTTGCGAGCTCAGGACCATTAGGGTCGTGAATCCACAAAGTCCTATCGGTCACGCAATGCCTAAATATGTAACATGCAACCCTGCAAACTTATGACCTAGTGAGGTTGCAAAGTTACAAGGTCGCATGCTGGAAGAGAAGTCACAAATTTTCACTGTGACCTAGTTACCCGATTTGGTCATTAATCTGATTAGGTCGCAGGGTCATGATTTTTCAACTTGCAAGGGTTATTTTGATGTGAACTATGACTAGGACAAGATCTCAAGCATTTGAAGGTTTTCAAGAGTTAGGTTCGTAGGGTGAAGAAGGTTTAAGGTTCTCGAAAAGGTCCCGAGAATAGGCGAAAGCTATGGGGATGGTAAGGGGCTCCAAAATTTTGAAGGATTATAAATTTTAGAGGGGTTTGTTGTAGTAGCTACAATAATTAGTGATTCATTGGTTGAACTCTAGGATCTCTAGTTTCCCTTGACCTTGGGTAAGATGGACCTTGATGAATGTTGCATCTTAAAGTTGTGGGTCTCGCTATTTCCTCTTGGTTTTTCCTTGACATTGATCAATAATATTAAGCTACTAAGACTTGGCTTATTCACACACACATGATGGGACCATCCCTATTGTCTTGACGTGGAGGAGTCAGATAATGATATGAGATTTAAGGATTTTAGGTATAGTGGTTACAGCTCTCTGGTGTTTCTCTGTTGTCAATGAGCTTGAACAGTACCTCGGTAGAGTCACTACATATAAATCATAAACGTTGCACCGCAGCTATCAAGCCTAGAAAATACCTTGGTGGAGTGGTTGCATGGCCTCTCTTCACAGGAAGCCTTTCTCAAGCCTTTTTCCCTTATCATTTTAATTCCTATTCTCATTAGCACTTATTCACATGTGCTTATTTGCACTAATTCATATGGCAGTTATTAATCTGGGTAGACGAGGGATCCCGACTTATTTTACTTGCAAGAGAGGTTTTTCTGGTTTTTCAGAGACCTTATTATTTTCTTGAAATATGTATTCTCATTAAAGTTTTCTCCTCCCTCCACTTTCAAACAAGTCGGATAAACTATTTCATTCAACACTCCATCCAATTTGGCATCTAGGATTGATCGAGTTCCCCAATACAAAAAAGTTTAACACTCTATCTTGGTCACGACTTGGGGTCCAGTCAAGGGTACATCCAGAAAGAACCATATCTCAACCATAAGTGTAGGGGATACCTCAACTTCAAAGTGACATCCTAGATGCTTTATTCAAGGCAAAACATTAAAAGACTTCAAAAAAGGGGTAAAGGTGAAAGAAAAGCTAATGGAAGGAAATGATAAGAAAGAAACTATAGTACAGGGTGTGTGAGTAGTTGCAAGGGCTGCTAGGTGAAGTAAAACTTAAGGTCTTGGCCATTGACGAGAAGGGGTTCAACTCTTCCTCCTACAGTCTATAATATGTAGCTATGCTGGCCAATTTTTTCCTTTACTTGGAAAGGACCAATCCACAAGGCCTAGAACTTAGTGTGTTTACCTTTGTCCTCATGGACCTTGTCCCATTTCAGGACTAGGTCACCTATGTTGAACTCATTGTTCCCGTCCTGCTTCTTATCAAACCATCTCTTGATTTGACCCTGGTGAATAGAAAACTTTTCACTAACATTTTGTCTCTCCTCTTAGAGTTTAAGGAAGGTGTCAATTTGGTTCTGCATGGTAGGAGAAGGGGTGCCTTGCGACTCTTGCGACAACTAGAGAGTGGGAAGGTACAAATTAGGTATAAAAATGACTTCTTTCCCATAAACCAGGAAATAAGGAGATGTTCCAAGAGATGATTTTGAAGTAACTCGGTCGGCCGACAATGCATTTTTCAGGGCATTGTTCTAGTTTCATTCGTGTGATAACAAGGTCTTTTTGATGATGTAGATTAGGTTCTTGTTAGTGGACTCTTCCAGGCCATTCCCTTGGGGGTAATAGTTAGCTGAATGTTTTAAAACAATGTAATTTTCCAAAGAAAAATCATATAACTTTAAAAACGATAAATACATGCAATTATAAAAAACGAGTGAGGTTGGAATGTCGAACCTGGCCATGATGTATTGATTGAAAAGAGATATTATCTCTTTGTCGTTGATTTTTTGCAATGGAATTGCTTCAACCCACCTTGTTAAATAGCCTATGGATATGAGTATGTACCTCTGTTGTTTTGATGAATGTGGCACGATTTCCATGATAGAATCCAATCCCCATTGTTGAAAGGGTTCTTCCACTCCTATTGACTAGAGGGTAGTAATTGAACGAGATTGTCTTCCTACATTCTTTTCACAAATGGGGAATTTTTGAAAATAAGCATAAGAATCTTTGAAAAGGGTGGGCATGTATGTAGGTTTTAACTGCGTATAGAAATTACGTACATACAAATTCTAAAACACAGAAAATAAACAATGTGAGAGCATAACACATATACATAAGGATTTTCCCCTGGATCCCAAAACTGGGACTACCCACTTGATTTTTCATTATGTTACTTTCAATGTTATAATACATGTTTATACATGTCGAAGCACCCAATACCATGGACCAAAAACCATCGCATCAAAAACATGTGTGAAAATCATGAACAAAACCATAGGTGGGTCCGCCCAACCTAACATAGTGTCCAAAACCAAATTTTTTTGGGGCGCTGCCCGGGACCCCATAAAGTGGGGTTACAAGTATGCCTCAAACCCCCTGTGACCTGCCCCCTACACAATCAGTGCAACGAAGGGGGGCTCCACCCCCCTCTAAACCACCGGTCAACTATGTGGGCTAGTCTTGGAAAGAATATAACACAACCCAACAATCACTCACTTCTTGTTTTCTTTCCATAAGGGGCCACAAGAAAGCTTAGTCATTTTTCCAACCCTGAAATGCCCATTGTCTCTCTACACCAAGAGAACTTCTCAGAGCTCATAGGTTTTTTCAATGCATCTACAATATTCTTCAAAGTGTCCACCTTTACCAACAACACGTCTTTGTCTTCTATCATATCCCTCACAAAGTGATACTGAACATCAATGTGTTTTGTCCTTGAATGATATGCGGGGTTCTTTGCCAAGAAAATTGCACTTTGGTTGTCACAGTCTATCCTTATAGCTCCCTGTACTAACCCCATACTTGAAGACAATCTCTACAACAAAATTGCTTCCTTGCTTGCATGAGTGGCTGCCATGTATTCTGCCTCTGTGGTTGATAGTGCCACTACAGATTGTTTCCTACTCATCCAACTGACTGCACCTCCAAATAGGTTAAACACATACCCACTTGTAGATCTTCTCTAGTCTTGATCTCCAGCCCAATCTGCATCAACAAAGCCATGAATATCCAACATTCTGTCCAATCCTAGTCTTCCTTGATAGCACAAACCATAATCACTAGTTCCATGCAAATACCTGAAAATCCACTTCATTGTTGTCCAATGCTCCTTCCCTGGTTTTTACCTAAGCCTGCACAATACTTCCATTGCATGTGCAATTTCTGGTCTAGTATATACCATTGCATACATCAGGGTACCGACTGCACTTGCATATGGAACACGAGACATGTCCTCTTCCTCTTCTTGTGTCTTTGGACACTGTTCAGCAGATAATCTTACACCTACAGGAATAGGAACCTTCATCGATTTACTATCCTACATATTAAGCCTCTGTAGTAGTGTCTTGACATACTTCCTCTGGTTTAACCAGAGCTTCCTCTTTGCCCGGTATCTTTTAATTTCCATGCCCAAAATATAGTTTTCAGCACCAAGATCTTTCATGTCAAATTTGGAGGACAATTGGGTCTTCAAATCCTAGATAATTCCTTTTTCATTTCCAACCAACAACATATCATCCACATAAAAGTCTAGATAAATAACATAGTCAACAATTAATTTAAAATACACAAAGTGATCTGCTTTGCTTCTGATGAAGCCAAGTCCCCATATAAATGTATCAAATTTCTGATACCACATCCTTGGTGACTATTTGAACCCATACAGGGACTTCTTTAACTTGCATACCAGTTCTTTTCTTACCCTTCACTGCAAAGCATTTAGGTTGCTTCATGAATATTTCCTCTTCCAGATCCGCGTGAAGAAATGGTGTCTTCACATCCATCTATTCTACCTCAAAATCAAAAGCAACAACAACAAATAAAAGTAATATAATAGAAGTTACCTTGGAAACAGGAGAAAAAATATCACCAAAATCAATTCTCGGCACCTGGGAATAACCTTTTGCTACCAACCGAGCTTTGTATTTCTTCACTTTTCCTTCTACAATTGTCTTCTTCTTGAACACCCATTTTCTTCCAATGGGTTTCCTTCTAGTCGGCAACTCCACCAGATCCCAAGCCTCATTTTTGTGCGAAGATGTAATTTCATCAACCATGGCCTCTTTCCAGAGTTTTCCATCCTCTGAATTCACTGCTTCCTTCACAATTCTGGGATCATCAACAGTAACAAACAAAGCAAAATTTGATAGAAAGCAGATGGACTATACCTTTCTGGCTACCTTCTTTCTCGAACTGATCTTCTCATAGACAAAGTTTGTGCCTCTTCATCTTCTGATTCCTCCTCTACTGTAGAGTTTGATTCTTCCTCCTTTAGCTCAAACTCTATCTTCTCAAGTTCCTTTGGTTGGACTTCATGTTTAATAACATCTTTCACCTCTATGAACACTACATCTCGACTGTACACAACCTTCCTCGTTACTGGGTTCCAAAGCTTACAACACTTTAAACCATCCTTATACCTAATAAAGATGCACTTTTCAGATTTACTATCCAACTTGGTCTGTTTCTCCTTTAGAACATGTACATAGGCATAACATCCAAATACCCTTAGATGTGAAAGAGAGGGCTTCTTACAAGTCCATACCTCTTGTGGAGTCTCATCCTCCAAAGCTGATGAAGGTGACCTATTGACCAGGTAACATACAATATCCACCGCCTTTGCCCGTCCTAACCAGACACCACTAAGCATGCTTCTTTCCCTTTCCATCAATGTCTTGTTCATTATTTCTGTAACTCCATTTTGTTGAGGTGTATATGGAGTAGTCTTCTATCATGATATACCACACTTCTTACAGAATTCTTCAAATTCCTTGCTGCAAAACTCTCCACCATTATCTGTCCTCAGCACCTTTATCTTATTCTCTGTCTGATTTTCGATGAGAGCCTTAAATTCTTTAAACCTATCAAAGACTTTAGATTTCTTCTTAAGGAAATATATCCATGTATTCCTTGAAAATTCATCTATAAATGATACATAGTACATAGACTTACCCAATGATGGAACCTTCATAAGTCCAAAGACATCATTGTGCACAAGCTCTAATACCTGTTTCGCCCTCTTACCACCAAAGGGGAAACTCACCTGATTCTACTCCCAGTATACACAATTTTCATAGAAATCAAAATCTAGAGAGCTATTACTCATACCTTGTACCATACCTTTACCATGAAGTATTCAAAGGCCCTTCTCTTCAATATGTCCAAGCCTTTGATGCCACAACATGGTCTTCTCTCTAAAGACCACTAGATTTTCTACTCCACTTTCAGGAACCACGGAACTGTTGAACCCATCAACAACAGTGCTACCTTGTAGCTTATAGAGTTCTAATCCGAACTCCCCACATCAATACTAGTGCTCCCTAAACCGTATTGCAGGTGTCCTTCTCGAACATTGTTTTTACACCTACATCATCCAACCTGCTTACAGAAATCATATTTCTGGCTAATAGAGGAATATGCAGAACACCCATAAGTGTTCTAACCCTTCCACCTTGAAACTTCAATTTTTCTTTCCCATGACCAATGATTCCAGCCTTTTTGTCATCCCCCAAGAAGACATCACCACCATCATATTTCTCATACTCGCATAACCACTCTCTATGGGGAGTGAAGTGAAAGGATGCACCAGAGTCAATCAACCATGTCTCATGATCTACATGTGTACTTGAAGAGACCAAGTACACATTCCCACCTACATATGAGGTGGTTTTTGCCTCTGCAGAAAGAGCATCATCAGATACCTTTCCTTTATCAGGAGCTTTAGATTTACAACCCCTTATGTAGTGCCCTTCCTTTCCACATTTCCAGCACACCACCTTTACAGGATTTCCTAGAGATTTAGATTTCCCTCTAGATTTATATCTCCCACTTGATGACTTATTTTTGTTTCTGTCTTGGGACTGTCCTTGTACAGAGAAGGCATCACCATTCTAGCACTCCATATTTTTCCGTCTCATCTCCTCCATCAGTAAGGATGAGACTATTTCATCAAACTGCAAGGCAGTTGCATTGCTACCTATTGCAATAACTAGACTATCCCACGAATTTGGTAGAGAACACAACAAATTGATGCACTTATCTTCATCTGAAATTTTAATATCAACAAATTCTAACTGACTTACCACAGCATTAGATGCGTTCAGATGCTCTGTCATTGAGTCTCCATATTTCATCCTTAGGTTATAAAATGTTTTCCGTAGGAACAATTTATTTACTAGAGACTTAGATTGGTACAAAGTACCTAACTTGTCCACAAAGCCTTCGTCATAGCTTCCCCTGATACATTCAATAATACTGAATTTGAGACACACAATCGTATTGTGCTCTTTGCCTTACGATCCAACTTCTTCCATTCTTCATCGCACACTCCCGTTGGTTTAGTACTTGGATCTACTGCGATCCACTAATCATTACCCACCAATAGGTCATCCATCTTGAGTTTCTACAACTCAAAACTCAGACCATTAAATTTATCGATCTCTATCTTTCCACTTCTCACCATCTTCTTTCACCACTAGAATCGATCTCGTAGATCTCCTACTAAACAAGGTCTACCACAGGCGTAAGCAAAACCGCTCAGCAACAAAGGCATCCCCTTGAAGCCAAAACTACTTTGATACCAAATGTAGGTTTTAACCCTGTACAGAAATTACCTGCATACGAATTCTAAAACATAGAAAATAAACAATGCGAGAGCATAACACATAAAACACATATACACAGAGATTTTCCCCTAGATCCCAAAACCGAGACTACCATCTTGATTTTTCATTATGTTCCTTTCAATGTTATAATACATATTTATACATGCCAAAGCATCTAATACCATGGACCGAAAACCATCGGATCCAAAATATGTGCGAAAATCATGCACAAAACCATAGGTGGGTCCGCCCAACCTAACATATGGCCCAAAACCAAAATTTTCCAAGGCACTACCCCAGACCCCATAAAGTGGGGTTATGGGTATGCCTCAAACCCCTTGTGATCGCACCCCCCCCCACCCACACAATCGGCGCAACAAGGGGGGGCTTTGCCCCCCCTCTAACCCCTCGGTTAACTACGTGGGCTAGTCATGGAAAGAATATAACACAACCCAAAAATGTAGAATCCTACCCTCATGATCTTATGAGTGGTGGTGTCATTGGCATAGTGAGCTCTTGTTGGCCCATCATGTAACTCTCTCAGCACCCATTGGGCTTCATCATATTCAAAACACCTAAGTAAGACGTCATGGTGGTGCTTACGAAACAGATTCCCTTGTACCTGTTGGTAGGATGTGGCTTTTAGCCTCACTGCCCTTTTCTATTTCATGGACAAGGTATGAGGTAGAGTCCCCTACCTTAAATAATTCTTCAGGTTGGAGTACCATGGTGAAGATTCATGAGCATTAGTGATTTCAATTTGGTATATTTAAACCTTGCGATCCCAGCGTTATGATTCTTCATTTTTTTGGTCTGTGGCTTTGATGGTTAGTTTGCATAGCCCATATCATTTAACTCTGTGAACAGTCTTGAACTCCAATTCATATTATTTGAGGAAGTTAATCTAGTTAGTTCTTCTCTCACCTAACTTGTGTTGATCAAAAAGTGACCTAACAGTAGAGTGAGGCATGAACACCGTGAAGCAGTTCTCTAGGATGTATGGTTTGAAATGTTTCACCACTTTGTAATCTGTGTATGCATGCTTGTCTATGTCTAACTAGTTGATTTATGTGCCTTGTAGCCCTGTTCTCATAAAGGATATAGGTTTCTCATCATTGTTACTACATTTTTGTGTAAGCATGACAACCAGGGACAAATTTGAGGTGAAAGTTATAGGATGAAGTCTTTGTTGAAATCGGGGCTATAGAGGGAATATGCTTCAATGATAGCTTTCTTAATATGGTTGAATGCTTCCGTCTCTTCTTAGTTCCATTTAAACATTGAGTCCTACGTTATCATATTCTTCAAGGGTTTAGAAATCTATGCAAAATCTAAAATAAACTTGCGAAGGAAATTGATTTTACCAAGGAAAGATTCCATAACTTTTTTGTTACTGGGAAAATGAATTTGCGAGAGAGACTTCATGCGATTAGGGTCGATGATCATTCCATATTTGTTGATTATATTCCCAGGAATATTGCCTTCTGAAACTAGGAATATTTTCTTCTTGAGGTTGAATGAAATCCCATAGTTCCGATGTTGCCCAAATATTTGTCTGAGATGGTGAAGGTGGTCTAATCTCATCTTTGAAAATATTGTGACATCATCTAGGTAAACAACCATGCTTTGACCCATGAATCCTACAAAAGTGATGTTAATATCCCTTTGGAAAGTTTCTCCAGAATTGATGAGTCCAAAAGGCATACGTCGAAATGTGAACATTTCCCACTTCATTATAAAGGTCATCTTTAATGGTTTGGTTTTGCCACCAACACTTGGTTATAACCAGAGAAAACGTTGAGAAAGGAAAACATTTCTGACCTGCAAATTGTTTGAAGAACTTTTTCCATTTAGGGAATTGAGTAGTTGTCTTTGTCTGAAGTTCGGTTGAGATTCCAGAAATTGACACACAACCATATTTCACCATATTTTTTTTGTACCGAAACAAGGTACGAGACCCATGTCAAATGCCTGACTTTGAATGAGAAGTTCTAACGTGGGATGCACCTTCCCTAATTTTTGCTGAAATGGTCTGACCCCTTCTTTTTTAGGAACAACATGTTAAATGATCCGAGTGTCATAAGTCTTTACTTCATTGTACGTCTAGGTGAATATGTGATGATACTTCTTGAATAAGGTGATGAGGGACTACCTTTCCTAAGGAGAACACCCTACACCTAGGTTGATGAATTTGTGGTCAGCCTCATTCCCAAGGTTAATTTTCTCATGTGACAGTGTGGAAATTGTGTTTGTAGTTTGGTGGGCCTCAGAAACGGTTATACAGATCAAATAGTCTTTTCAGTGTAACCACACCTTTAGGCATAGGATTTCCCTTATGCTCATTCGCTTACTCTTTCACCTTTCATGTTCTTCCTCTTCTATCATTGTATATTTAAATATCTCAACGTTTGCCATAAAATCCAACATATTTTGATCATGATTGAAAACACACAAATTAGTTACTTTATCTCGGACAACATGTTTATAAATATTTTCAATTCAAAACCATATCTTAAAGGCATAAACCTAACTACGAAATTAGCTAGAGTATCAGCGGTTGTGTTATTAAATCTAGGAATATAATTAATATTGAATGCTTTAATAGAGATCAAATTCCATCCTCTTTCTGATAAAAATTTAGGTGTGGTGACAGACAATGAATCTTGTTTCATACCTACCTCGTAATGATCTCATAATCGTCAATTTCCTTCAAACATTCATCCTTCAAGTGAATAGATTTCTTGAGCCCGAGGATAAATGCTTCATACTCCACAATGTTATTAGTGCATTGGAATTATAACCTACAAGGAATTATAAATTTATTTTTTTTTGGGTCCAGGAGGATGCAGCATGCATCGACTCCATCATGAGTCTTGGATCCGTCATAATATAGTGTCCAAATTTCATTGCTAGTCAGATCCATCCTTGGAGTACTTACATCTATAGTATAAATTTCATTTGCATCAGCTGGGGGTTATGACAGAAGTTCCAGTTGGGTATCAGGCGAGATAGGTGATGGCTTGGCTTGATAACAGCCCATCATTTCCTTTAGAAAACAGGTTCCCAGTTCATCCTGAGAGAAACTAATTATCTATTTCGAACCTTCAATATCTGTGATTGTATGCTTCATGTAAGGTTCAATGTTAATTTTTATCTTATTGTTCTTTCCTTTGTAGGGAAGCCACTAGTGGCACGAATCCATGACAAAATACCCTTGGAGTTACTCGACCAATCCCTACTTGGTAGTATTCCATATTCCTCTAGGATGTAAACCACAATTATGTCGATGCATTGGTGTACCCTAGAGTTGGAAGACAACCAAATTATTACGTTGTTAAACTCACCCACGGTAGGAACTTGAGACCTATCTAGTTAAATGATCTTGGCATCTCAACTGCAACTTTTGCAACTTGAGGTTGAACTAGTGTAGAAGACTTTGTCAACCTTTCTCTTCTTCCCTTTGACTGAATTTCAGGGCTTTCAACTAGCTTTCCTTCACCTCTTTTGAGCTTTAACCTTGTGAGCATGACATAAACTTGCAAACAATTAAATCCTTCTTTCACAAAGAAAATATAGTAAGAAAAACCAATGCTCTGATACCAAATTGATTTGAAATGGAGAATATTAGTAATGCTGTGCTAATTCCCCATTCAGAATTAAACCCAAGATGCTTATCATTTTCTTTTCAAGTGCTTAAGGATTCAAGGATTTTTCCTAACAGATTTTCATGAGAGTTTCTTATGTAAATGTTATAAACAATTTAACATAAAAAAACATATGTTGAACAAGAGAAATATAATAGCAATGAACATCAAAATATAACACACAACAATAAAATGATAAAGGAGTTCACCTCTCATGGGCTATGTCTCCCTGGTTCATCTTCCAATGGCTTGGGCCTCTTTATTAAGCTCAAATTACATCAAAAGTGTGTTTACGATATTCATATGCCTCTTAAACATGTCTCAATGAGTTCAGAATACCAAAAACTACTAGAATGGACTATTTTTGCATCAAATTTGGATATGAACTGAAGGATTTATGACTTCTCCTAGTTCTCCCTCTCATCGTTCCACAAAATGCTCCAAAACTAGCAGAAAACTACAAATTATCCCCAAAATCCACTAACCAAGAAATAATTTCACCGCATCATGGGACATATCCTATTGGCCTTACTGCAGATCGCAATCAACATGTTTCGGTGGGTGGAATTTCTTGTTTACCCTGCGAAATGCTACAGTTGCGATATCACGGATCTGCCAGAGTTTTAAATTGTGACATATAATGTTATCGCATCCAAGGTCTTTCACATACAAGACTCAACTTACACTAGGGCTAATTCATGTTACACCTGCTATTGCTATATGTGATCGCATCGCTAACCTTGTCGGGGTCGGGGCAAATACCTATTCTCCCCTTCACTGATTGTGATTGTGATTTGTGATTGCTTCATTGCATCTCAACCTTGAACCTATCGGGGGCTGAATTGAAACACATTTTCCACCTACCAATGTGATATGTGATTTGCAAGGGCCAATAGATGGGTGCCACTTAGTGCCTCCTTATTCGTTGAAGACTTTCCCCATCATCCCAATCTAGTCATGTAGGCAAGTCAAACTTGAACTTTGACTTTCTCTAACTTTTGCATATGAACACAAATTTCAGTGTGATTTACACCATTGGATTCAGAATGAAAAGCTCTTAAACTTGAATATGATTTTGAAAAGACTCCAACACTTTGATTTTTGAGCATAATTCTGAGCACCTGATCATCCACCATCCCCTTCTTGCTTCCATCAATGTTGTCATCATCAGGGTGATCTCCGTGGTTTTTCTTCAAGCCAGCTCTGACCCCATGTTAATTCTTTTCTTAGGCCAACATTTTTCTTTGCTATGATAGTTGCATTTCATCATAAATACATTAAGTTCACCCCATATCATCATTACATTATTCAGATCTACACCATTATACATAAGAATATGCAATTACATAGAAAGAAACAACATCACCATCATCATCAATGCAACATAACATAAAAGAAGTAGTAGAAGAAAGCATGCACACATATAGAGACACTAGGATTGGTACGAGACCAAAGAAAAGCCCACTATGGGGAAAAACCTTGCAAATATTCTTCCTCTTAGATCGTCATCAAATGTTGTAGCAAAAGATAGTACAATGATCCATCACTTTATCTATGCGGAAAAACAATAATGATATCTACAAAACATATCTAATCATGTTAGGAATCATAACCCTTATACAAATGGCTATAATTTGTTGTCACAAATTGATGTCAACTATTTTATATTTTTGTCACTGTGTCAAACACTGATGAGTATTGTTGTCATAGTATCGAACACTACTAAGTATTGTTGTCACTTTGTCGAACACTGCTAAGTTTTATTGTCACTATCAATTAGCCCCAAACATATGTTTGCAGTAGAAACTAAAAAATCAGATCTACATATTTGTATAATAGTAGAGAGAGACCTAGATCGACCTAATCACTGAATTCATCTTAATCCAAGATGTCAAACCCTAGATCTGAACTCAGGTCGCTCTCATCCAAACTGTCCTAATGCAACTGAAACTCCTTAGTTGTTGTCTCTGTCACTGAATACGAGCGACTATGACTACAGAGTCACTCCAAGGAGGTAGTTATGCATGTGAATGTTACATTCTACTTCTAAAACCCAGAGTCGCTCCTTTACTGTTGTATTGCAAGCGACCCTGATGTCCTGGTCGAACCCAGGACTACTTAGAGTGGGTGACCAAGGACTTAAACCTTCTGATCTGCCTCTAAACCCAGAGTCGCTTCAATAGTTCTTTGTGACAACATCCAAGGGTCTATATTCACTCTCATAGGTGTATGTGTCAGTAACCTGGGACTAGAATGCCCTATTCAGTGCCAGTGACTGAGATTTATAAGACCCTAACCCAGAGCGAACCTTTTTCATGTAATTTTGAACCCTTGAGTGAACTCCTTTTGTCGAGCCTATGTGCTAAGAAAAAAGATAAGAGAATATGTGTCCAAATGATATTTAGGTCTCTTCTATTTATAACCTTTCTTGAGGGGGTAGTTGGGGTTAAGACTAACCCAAGGAGTTACTCATGTGGTTAGGTCCGACTCGTTCCATAATAAATGTATGAATAAAATAATTGATAACTTAACTTCCTCTTAACCATATTGTGTGATATTTAGGTTGATTTTGGACCTCACAAAAAGAGGAATACAATGAAATTATTATCTTGGTCATTTCAGTTGTCCAAGGTGGAAGTTTCCATTCCTCATTTTCCTCTTCTTCTAAATACATCATTTTTCCCCTTTTTCTTCATTTTCCAAAACATAAATATTTATTTTGATTGTCATAAAGAGAGTTTCTTATCTATCACTATTAAACTATTGTCACTTATAAGTTAAAATGAGTCACGAACCCCTTTTGAGTAAAGACCATTCTTCTACTCTTCATTCTTGTCCAATATTTTATTATTTTTGTGTTGATTATATTTTATTCCTTTCTTTACATTGTGGTCTTCTTATTTATCGCTACATTCATCTTTTTCATATGGACACTTAGCTAAATAATGTCCTAATTTCCCACAATTAAATAATTTAAAGGGAACTTACTTTTGTATTTTCCATATTAATTTTTTAGTTGTATCAAAAAGCATGGTTCCTCTTAGTGTGATTCGCTACTATAGCTATTTCTTGATTCATGATATTTTTTCTTCATCTTCTTTGAACCTTTAATGGATTCTTCTCACTTTGATGCCTTTTCTTTCTTAGTCTTATCTCATCCCATTTAATTCATTCATTGTTAATTTATCAAGTCTATCCTTCATTTTTTTAATAGTGGAATCTTTGGCATCAACTCGTAAGGGAAGCAGCCTTAAGACCTTTTGGTACAATCATCAATTCTTCAAAATTTTCACCAAGTCCTCTAATGGTATTGACAATTTTCTCTAATGCGAAGGATATAGATTGCAACATTTTTTTCATATTTTATTTTCAAAATCTTGAATTTGCTTCTATATGTTTAGAGATTTTCCTTCTTAAAATTGACATGTCCTATACAGATATTTTGAATTTTGTCCCAAATTTATTTTTCTAATTCACAAAGCATCACCTTGACAAACTCTTATTCTAATAGTACACAAGATAACATTCATGTATTTTACATTAAGTTCACTAGCCTTCTTTCGAGCTTAATCCATTGTTGCAATAGTTGGAGCTTTATACATAGTCACAAAACATTGTTAATTTTCAAATCTAAGATACATTAGATAAGTATGCACCCTTATACTCCAAAAAGAATAGTTTTTTCTATCAAACAATGGATATTTGTTTGTGGAGAAACCTTCTTGACTAGCCATGTATGCTTATGATATCTTCCTTCTAGTGGTTAGAATGTTTCTAAAGGAACTCATTCTTCTACCAAGTTTTAAGCACAAACTTATACTTGGGAGAGAGGTGAATCAGTGTAGTAATTTTTTTACTTGTTTAAAAATTCAAGAACCATAAGAAAATAATCACATATATGATCTATCAGTTTCAAGACAATGAACACAAGATTCACGTGGAAACCCTTTGGAGGAAAAACCACATAAATTCTTTTTATAATTCTTTATGGGAACCAACCTACTAAATACACTAATCCCCACTAGTAAAAATTTTGGTAGGCACCAACCTACTCTTATAGATATTTGCTTACACCAATCCCCACCATTGCAAATATTTATAGGCACTAACCTATTGGAGTCACCAATCCCCACTGCTACAAATATTCATAGGCATCAACCTACTAGAGACATCAATCCCTACCACTAAAAATATTTGTAAGCACCAACCTACTGCAGACACCAATACCCATAAATGCAAATGTTCATAAACACCAACATACTAGAAAAATCATTCCCAACTTTTAAGAAACAATTTAGTAAGAGACACTAATCCCTTTAATTAAGAAATAACCATCAAATACAACTCTCTTTAGTGCATATACCTTCTTCAAACGATAATAGCATTCATATTACCTTCACTAAGTTTGAATGTTATTTATTCCTTCACCAAGTCTTCTTACTTCTTCTTCCTTCATGAGGTCTACTTGTTTCTTCTACCTCACTAAGTTTTCTCACTACTTTTGTCTTCACTGGGTTTGTTTGTTTCTTCTACCTTCACTAAGTTTGATCACTACTTCTACCTTCAATAAGATTGACCAAAATGTGAATCTCCAAATGAAATTTATGGTAACTCTCCAAAAAATTGTTGGTTTTAGACTTTTCCCAAGAAGGAACTTGTACAACATGCCACATATCCAATTTTGTAAATATGATTCTAAATGTTTTACCTAAGGAACTTCTGCTCCTCATATCGCTAATAATTTCACAGTCTAAAAATCCTAGGAGAATAAGCGACAAAAAAATTCCAAGCTAACCTATTTAAAAATAAATTTTAGGAACACTAAAAAACCTTAACATCTTGTTGACGAGTTGTAATTCTATTCCAATAGCAAAGGAATTCTCCCCGGTGCATAATCTAAACTAGACTCTACACCATTTTTTTCGATCTCGTCCGATATGTAGGCATGGTTGTCGTACAAGTGATTTGAGTTTGCTTCGGATGGAGGTGGTATACCGACTTAGTAGAACACATGAACTTCAACAAACACAATGAAATAAGCAATGAATGTTCATAACGCGAATACCATAAATAGAAGCATTGTAACTTGACAACATGAACCTTAAGTAAAGCATTGTTAGAAAAACTTCAAATAAGATCATGCATATTTAAAGAATACGTTTAACAACTATAGAGAAGCTCAAATTACCTAAGCATCAACAAGCATAAGTGAATGCACATCCTACAATAAGATCATGCCAATATCAACAAAGTAGTTCATCAATATAAGCATAGAGTTAGCATATAATATACCATCCACGTGTTTAAAAACAAGATTGGTTAGATAGGAAGATACACGAGGAGACTACGCATCAAAACTCATAGGAACCTTTGATCCATCAAGCTAATAATTTCATGGCATCACAACATAAAGTATTCATCCAATCCAACAATGAAAAATAACTATTACTCCTTGTATTTATTAGAAGATAATAAGTTCTCTCAAAACAATATATCCAAAATAAGTCCCAAACTAAAAGTCCTTTACAATATTTCATGAGGGTATATTTATAGAAAATAGGGTGATGTTTGGTCTACCCTTGACTCTTGGAATTCCTCATGACATTTCAGATTCCTTATGACTCTTCAAATCTCCTATTATTGCGCTACTCTATTCTATTCTTTTAATTTCACAATACAACCAAGCCTATCATATCAAATTAACAATGGACAGTTCTGGGATTTCTAGATGTAGCTACTCCACTAGGTAATTGTGCCAAAGCATGTACTCAGTAGCTATGGGGGCTATCTTCAATTGTTCTTGATCATGAATGTGTAAGCACTCGAGAACATCCGGGATGAGAATGTTCCTTTTGTTGTTCATCTGTTTGACTAGGGTCACCATCTTTGTGTACATTCTCACTAGTTCCACCACTTATCACATGATATTCTCCTTTCTAACATGTAGGCCATCTAAGTCAGAAGCTTGCTTGTAGGTGTCGACAAATGCTTGAACTTTCCATGAGATTTCTTCCTGCTTCTTTACTTGCCCAATTTCCCTAATAGATGGAAACCCATGGTTCTCGATCACCGACTTCAAACCACTCAAAAATTACCTATAAGTAGCCAACACTTTATCCACATCCTTGGCTAGTTTATCTCGTAATTGGATCTTGATGTGAAGGTGGACTTTTTCATTTTTTGTAGTGATCCAGTCCTTTTTTTGGAGTACTTCTAATGCGCCTGGGTACTTGGTGGATCATTCATGCATGATCCAAAGTGGCAATGGATTCCTTTAGCATAGCAAACCTTTCCTTCATGTTTGTTTGTATGGCCAAGATTGGAGCTATATTATGATGTAGTTTCGAAATTTCTTCATAAACCATCAACATGGCTTCACTAAGGGTTTCAGCTTCATCCTTGATTGTAGCCTATATCTCCTTTGTACTAGATTGAATCAAGAGGAGGGTCACATTTTCTTCTTATGTCTTCCTTCTATCCTCCTCTGCTTTTGTGGACCTCTAATGGGATGAATAAAGCTTGTTATGGAGTTCCACAATTTTTTTGCTCATCCTAGCAACATTCAGTTCAGTCGCGGTCACAGAATTAGTCCCGACTGAGGCAATCATCTCAGGATTAATTGTAGTTTCGAGAATAATTTCTTTCTTCATGATCACTAATAGAGGTTTTGCAGGGTTCCTGGCATAACAATTTCTTCTTTCTTACATGATATTGAAATTAACCTAATAAAAAGTGAGTTTGGTCAAGTCCAACACTTTATCTTCTACCTCTTCAGGAATGCCCAGTTTCGTGAGCAGGAGATGTCCTCCGATGAGGGGAGTGGATGGGGGAACATCTAATGGAGGTAGCTCAACTTTTTCACATTATTGTTGAGTTTCCTTATCGGCCTCTTCTTGTTGCTTCTTTAATTTCTCCTCATCTTCTATACTATTTTCTTCCTCTACCCTCCTCCTTTGTTCCTCCTCGAACCGCTTCTTTTCTTGTTCCTCTTGATCTTGCTTCTTCCTCAACGCCTCGGCCTACCTACACATCTCTTCCTGCTCACTTTTCTCTTGCTCTAGTCTATTTCTTTCTTTTTCCATTTTGGCCTTTTTCTCCTCCTATTCCTTTAATGACTTTTCTTCTAACAGCTTCTTCCTCTCTTCTTCCTCAAGCCACTTTCTTTTCTCGAGTTGGTCCTTGGAGTGTTGGCAGCCTGAATCCTATGACCATTTGAGCTCTTCTTCTCTTTTACTTTTTATTTCTTGTTTCTTTTGTGCCCAGGTCACATTCCTTTGTTCTAATGTTTCATCAAATTCCCCTTCATCTTGGTTACTTGGGGAACCCTCAACCTCTTTCTCCTTGTGTTTCTTGAGTTTCCCATTTGAATTCTAATACTCCTTCTTCCCGTTTAGAGAATTTAATCTCTCTTTAAGGCTCACATTTTCTTGGGAATGTTTGGGTTGCTCGTCATCTCTTTCTTTTTTCTCACTGTGGCTAATCTCCCTAGAAGAATTGTACCAATTCCTAATCCCATCTTCATGACATGCTTGGAATGTGGACATGACTGGTCGAAATTGGCTCTTTTGCATTGATTCAATACCATGCCCTCAGGATCACATGTACATTGGTTCAGAGCCATAAAATGACATCCTTTTATTTCCTCAACCTCTGCCGCCACTTCCTTGAATTTTTCCAATGTGTAAGCCTCGATAAGAGAGGGAATGCAAGCCAAGGATTCTTCTTCCCCTTGATTAGTGTATTCGAAAACCCCTATGTAATATGATAGCACTCTTCTTGCATGAGTACTTTGTTCGTGGAAAATTGAGGAAGTGCATGTGGGGTCTTGTAAGAGCCAAAAACTCTGATGAATGTCCCCTCCTAGATTGGGAACGAATTTGACACTTTGATGATGGTATCCATGGCCCTCTTCGACATGCAATGGGGTTCTTCCTTGAACAACACCTGATATAATGGGGTAATAAATGCTTCAGAGATGGTGTTGAGCATACCCTTATAGCCAGGGTTCCAGAAGATCTTGTAATGTTGATGCACCAGCTCTGCTATAATTGTGGTCCATTTGTAGCTCCAATGGTCAAACTAGCACCTTGTACAGACCGCATCTAGGAGGTATGATGCCATATAGAATTATGATGGTTGGTTAGCTCAGGATGTTTATCCACAATTATATTCATTCTTAGTGTTGAAGCTAGGATGATGGTCTAGTTGAAAATTGTACCCCTCATAGCAACGGGGTACATGATAGGGACCCTTGTCCCAATGAAAGCATCAACGTCAGACCAACCATATAACCAGTTCATCATATAGGCAATCAACTGATAAACATTCTTTATCCTGTTCTTGTTGTATATTTGGTTGATTATAACCTGGAACTTGGATGGGTCTTGCCACCATTCCCTTATAATTTCCTTGGTCGGAATTATAGAATTTGAGATCCATTGGGTGTTAAAGGTCTCCTCCTTTTTAGGTAATCTGTAATACACAGTAATGTCTATAGAGGAGATAATTGTGAAGGGTGCACTTGATTGATCCCTTATCATCCACTGTTCTTTTTATGTATTCTGTATGATCCACTCAATGGTCTCGGTGTGCGGAAGAACTAGGAGATGTGAGGCCACGCTATGGAGCCTTGATCTCTTGACATTTATGTATACTTGGAAGCCCTCCTGGTCTTCTGGGATATATTGTTTAGAGAATTCTATGTAAATTTCAAACCAGGAGAGCTTGGTTCTTATTTTGATATTGCACATAGTATCCCCATATATGTTGGGCAAAAGGGCTTGGTGAATCTCCTGCATACTACTTTCAAAACTTTTGAGGGCAGATTTTTTTACTGGGGGTGTCATTTCGTCTTCAAAGGAGGAGATCGAGATGCACTCAATATCAACATCACATAGCATGTCAAACAAGAAATCCCACGATGAGATAGATGGCATGAATAATAACTCCTAGTACTGAGTACAAATTATCGTTTCCAAATCCCGGGAAGAGGTTTTCCTTGGCAAGTCGCAAGGTCGCAGAGATCAGGGGGTTGTGGGGCCCGCATGAATGAGCTTGCGACTTGGAAACTGGTAGGCCAGTAAGCAAAACTAGCTCACATAGGTCATGGGTTGCATAGGTCACAAGGTAACTAATGGGAATGGGTCGCAAGGTTGCAGATGAGGATGGGTAGCAAGGTCGCAGATGAGGATAGGTCGTAGGGATCACAAGTCACAAAGGTCGAGAGGTCGCGCCCGTTAGCCTATCGCAGCCTTTGGTTGTGAAACCTATTTCCTTGGGCGATTTTGATGAGTGAAATGAGGCTCAAGATGGGTTCTTAGGGATTCTCAAAATCAGATGGCTTGGTCCTTAAATAATGTAGACCAATTTGGGATGAGGATGGATAAATAAAAATCTCAAAGGATTTCCTGGGGAATAAATAAGGGAGATAAGGGTTTCTAGTTACAAATGAGCCCCAAAATTAGATAAAAACCCCCTAGCCTAGATTGTGCAGGGTCAAAGTGGAAGAGGGAGAAAAATAGCAAAAGGAAGTGATAAGAAAGGGAGTGGAAGAGTCACCTACCTGATAGGTCATGCTCCTTCTCTAAGTCATCGGGTGTCTCAGTCCTTCGTGAAGCCAGTTGAATTGCCTAAATGACTGGCAAGGCCCATTATTTATAAGTTTGGTCGCACATGTGGGGGTTGCAGGGGTTGCACAAGTTTGATTCCAAGATTTTATGACCCTTGCGACCTCGCGACCTCAAGGGGTCGCAAAGTCACAAGGTCACTTTGGTCATGTTTTCTTGGTCTTCAAACCTTTGCGACCTCAAGACCATCAGGGTCATGAATCCACAAAGTCGCATCGGTCACGCAATGCCTAAATATGTAACATGCAACCCTGCAAACTTATGACCTAATGAGGTTGAAAAGTCACAAGGTCACATGCTGGAAGAGAAGTCACAAATTTTCACTGTGACCTAGTGACCCGACTTGGTCATTAATTTGATTAGGTCGCAGGGTCATGATTTTTCAACTTGCAAGGGTTATTTTGATGTGACCTGTGACTAGGACAAGATCTCAAGCATTTGAAGGTTTTCGAGAGTTAGGTTCATAGGGTGAATAAGGTTCGAGGTTCTCGAAAAGGTCCCGAGAATAGTCAAAAGCTATGGGGATGGTAAGGGGCTCCAAAATTTTGAAGGATCGGAAATTTTAGAGGGGTTTGTTGTAGTAGCTACAAAAATTAGTGATTCATTTGTTGAACTCTAGGATCTCTAGTTTCCCCTGACCTTGGGTAAGATGGACCCTAATGAATGTCACATCTTAAATTTGTGCGTCTCGCTATTTCGTCCTGGTTTTTCCTTGATATTGAAGAATAATCTTAAGCTACTAAGACTTGGCTTATTCACACACACATGATGGGACCATCCCTATTGTCTTGACTTGGAGGAGTCAGATAATGATATGAGATTTAAGGAGTTTAGGTATAGTGGTTGCAAATCTCTGGTGTTTCTCTGTTGTTAGTGAGCTTGAATAGTACCTTGGTAGAGTCACTACATAGAAATCATAAACTTTGCGCCACTGCCATCAAGCCTAGACATTACCTTGGTGGAGTGGTTGCATCGCCTCTCTTCACACGAAGTCTTTCTCAATCCTTTTTCCCTTATCATTTTAATTCCTATTCTCATTAGCACTTATTCGCATGTGCTTATTTGCACTAATTCATATGGAAGTTATTAATCTGGGCAGATGAGGGATCCCGACTTATTTTACTTGCAAGAGAGGTTTTTCTGGTTTTTTAGAGACCTTATTATTTTCTTGAAATATGTATTCTCATTAAAGTTTTCTCCTCCCTCCACTTTCAAACAAGTCGGATAAACCAGTTCATTCAACACTCCATCCAATTTGGCATCTAGGATTGATCGTTGAGATATAGGGTATTGCGAATGACATCGAGTTCCCCAATACAACAAAGTTTAACACTCTATCTTGGTCACGACTTGGGGTCCAGTCAAGGGTACATACAGAAAGAAACATATGTCAACCATAAGTGTAGGGGCTACCTCAACTTCAAAGTGACATCCTAGATGCGTTATTCAAGGCAAAACATTAAAAGACTTCAAAAAAATGGGTAAAGGTGAAAGAAAAGCTAATGGAACGAAACGATAAGAAAGAAAATATAGTACAGGGTGTGTGAGTAGTTGCAAGGGTTGCTAGGTGAAGTAAAACTTAAGGTCTTGGCGATTGACAAGAATGGGTTCAACTCTTCCTCCTACATTCTATAATATGTAGCTATGTTGGCCAATTTTTTTCCTTTACTTCGAAAGGACCAATCCACAAGGCCTAGAACTTAGTGTGTTTACCTTTGTCCTCATGGACCTTGTCCCATTTGAGGACTAGGTCACCCATGTTGAACTCATTGTTCCCGTCGTACTTCTTATCAAACCATCTCTTGATTCGACCCTGGTGAATAGAAAACTTTTCACTAATATTTTGGCTCTCCTCTTAGAGTTTAAGGAGGGTGTCAATTTGGTTCTGCATGGTAGGAGAAGGGGTGCCTTGCGACTCTTGTGACAAATAGAGAGTGGGAAGGTACAAATTAGGTATCAAAATGGGTTCTTTCCCATAAACTAGGAAATAAAGAGATGTTCCAAGAGATGATTTTGGAGTAACTCGGTTGGCCCACAAGGCATTTTTCAGGGCACTGTTCTAGTTTCATTGGTGTGACAACAAGGTCTTTTTGATGATTTGGATTAGGTTCTTGTTGGTGGACTCTGCCAGGACATTCCCTTGGGGGTAATAGTTAGCTGAATGTTTTAAAACAATGCCATTTTCCGTCGAAAAATCATATAACTTTAAAAACAATAAATACATGCAATTATAAAAAACGAGTGAGGTTGGAACGTCGAACCTGGCCATGATGTATTGATTGAAAAAAGATATTATCTCTTTGTCATTGATTTTTTGCAATGGAATTGCTTCAACCCACCTTGTTAAATAGTCTATGGCTGTGAGTATGTACCTCTGTTGTTTTGATGAATGTGGCACGATTTCCATGATAGAATCTAATCCCCATTGTTGAAAGGGTTCTTCCACTCCTATTGACTAGAGGGGAGCAGTTGACTGAGGTTGTCTTCCTACATTCTATTCACAAATGGGGAATTTTTGAAAATAAGCATAAGAATCTTTGAAAAGGTTGGGCACGTATGTAGGTTTTAACCCCGTACAGAAATTACGTACATACAAATTCTAAAACACAGAAAATAAACAATGTAAGAGCATAACACATATACATAGAGATTTTCCCCTGGATCCCAAAACTGGGACTACTAGCTTGATTTTTCATTATGTTCCTTTCAATGTTATAATACATATTTATACATGTCGAAGCATCCAATACCATGGAAAAAAAACCATCGCGTCCAAAACATGTGCGAAAATCATGAACAAAAGCATAGGTGGGTTCTCCCAACCTAACATAGTGTACAAAACCAAAATTTTCCGGGGCACTGCCAGAGACCCCATAAAGTGGGGTTACGAGTATGCCTCAAACCCCTGTGACCCCCCCCCCCCC